>JARHVA010004214.1:1560000-1567500 GCA_037957365.1 Torreya grandis
ATGAATGCTTATCAAATGTATGTTCAACTATTGATTGTTGGAAGACAAACTCAGGTGCCAATCGACCATGAGTATTATGTACACCCTCCCACATTAAATTGTGCTGCTTCTCATCTCATAACACTCAGGTCCTTCTGAAGAAATTGTCCTACCCATTGAGCTGATAGCTTGGGATATCTAATCTGAGAAAGGGTATCGACGTGATAAAGGCCGAATCTGATTGTGTAGCCATATGCCCACTCAAAGTTGTCTAGAAGAGACCAGATGAAGTATCCACGCACATCTGATCCATTCCTGATTGCTTTTGCCAAGTAATTCAAGTAATCACTGTGAAAATTTATTCTCCTCACGTCTTCAAGAGCTTCTTGTAATGTAGTGGAAGAATCCTTTGATTCTGCATAGCCTGTTCAACCAGTAAGATAAGATTAGAGGATCATATTCTTTAGATCACATTCGAACTTTGGGAAAGTTGGATAGATGGAATTGTTTACCGTTTTCTGTGATGAAAATAGGAGGCTTGTTGTAGACTTTTGTTACATATTCCACCATATTCTGAATTCCCCGAGGCACCACATATAAGCCCTCCATTCCTGTCTGTAAAGGGAAGAAATAATATAAACATATCGCACATCGGCTAAATGTAGACAGGAGAATCTCAGTATTAGAAATATGATTTCTTACCGGTTCTCCAATGGGAATTCCGTGTCTTTCCCCGGTCAAATAAACCATGGAGTCCGGGTAAAGGTGTGTATTGGGGTCGAGGGAAGCAGGACGGGTGCTGCTTGCGTATGCGGTTGTGTACTGGTTTATGCCAATGAAATCAAATGATCCTGCAAGTTTCTTTGACATTTCGGAATCAATAAATGGGAGGCGCGATCCCAGCCGTTCCCGCATTGCATCTGGATAATTGCCGAAAACAATTGGGTCGAGAAACCTGCTTACCATGTTTATAAAATTATCATTAACATTTTTATATATGAGAATCCTAATTTGAATAAAAGGCATTGTTTCGAGTACCCACCATCGAATATTGAAAGCTAGTATTCTGTCAACAGCCGCGCGGTCATCAGGAGTATCTTCCAAAGGTTCATACCATGGGGAGTTAAACACGAATCCAATAGATCCTCCTTGAATTTTCTGTTCATAATTATATGTGTAAGATTGATGGTACAATGAAAAATCATAAATATATATTACAGAGGAAAAATTTAAACCTGATATTTTTTCCTGTACGTGTCCACTGCGGCTGCATGGGCGAGCAAAACATGATGTGCAACAACATATGGCTCAGACAGGGAATTCCCAGCGACGCATTTTCCGTAAGGGACAGAACACCGTGCAGGTGGAAAAAATCCGATCGTGTAACCCAACGGCACAAACAGATTCGGCTCATTCATTGTAGCCCAGTATCGAACACGGTCCCCGAAGGCCGCGAAGCAAACGTCTGCGTAGCTTTCAAAGTCCTTTCTGCGGTAGACAAACAAGTAAGTAAATTCCACCTTTGTTGGAGTTGGGACTTGGGATAGGTAGAAATGTTAAGATTGTATACATTATCTTTGGACTGAGCCATCCGTCGTATGAGTCTTGAAGAGCTTCTGGAAGGTCGAAATGGAACAAGGTAACGAATGGTTGGATGCCTGCAAGTTGGGTTGCAACACTCAATTCACTTGTTTTAACCAAAAACTGTCTTCACAGTAATGTATTTATCTGCTTTCAAGTCAAGGGATATACCATTTCGAAGAAGCGCGTTGATGAAGTTATTGTAATATTCAATTCCAGCCATGTTGATTTTTCCCGTGCCATCTGTAAACATGGCAAACAAATTTAGAAAATTCTAAGTATAAGAGAAATTATATTGTAGTAATTCAGAGCTTTTATGTTTTCATAACTGAAGCTTTTGTATAAATTTGTGTGCAAGTTTTTCACCTTCTGTGATCCATGGGTGGGATGGAAAAAAATAATGGATCGTGGAATATGATTGAAAACATCAATTGCACACAATTTTTATGTAAAAGCCTCTGTTTATGTTTATATATCGTATTAAATTAGAGAAGAAGGGCACCCAATTCACCTGGGAAGATGCGAGACCAGGATATGGAGAATCTATAAGTGTCCATTCCAAGCGAAGCCATAAGCTCGATATCTTCCTGTTTTTGAAATCATGGTTAGCGAACTTAGTCCCCAGGGATATCGTGAAAATTGATGAAAAGAAATAAATAAATTGAATAGGGTGTACCTGATATTTGTGATATTGATCATCTGCGACGTCTCCGTTGCTTCCATCTTGTACTCTTCCTGCAAATATCCAACTAGAAAATAAATGTATGTACTTATATTTTATTGAGCAGAGAGCAGAGAGCAGAGAGAGCGGAACCTGGTGAATGAGTGAAGGCATCCCATGTGCTAGGACCTTTACCGTCTTCGCTCCATGCACCTTCATACTGTTACAAGTATTTCACAAGCCTTTCTTTGTTACAATGAAATTCACCATAGCAATCACAGGACAACAGGACATTTTTTCTTAAAATATACCTGATAGGCTGAGGAAGCTGTTCCAAACATGAAATTCGGGGGAAAATCGCTCCTGTCCACCGCACTTGTGTTCAACAAAAGGTTAAATAAGGAGCACAAAAACAACAATCGAATCACTTCCATGTTTTCTCCGGAAAAAGATTATTGATGAAGAAGCTCAAATTTTGCTGAGATGTATACGACGATCATAGAAAGCAAAGATAATTTGTTTTTATAGAATTCTAAGATGCGAAGGCAGGCTGATTAGATTATCCAGGGTAGGTGGATGGGTAGGTATTCAGACTTGGTCCAACTTTATAGAGTGGATGATGCGTATGACGACGCAAGTGTATAACACGTGCAACTGAAAACTTTTGTCAACCTACTTTTAGGCAAAATATTTGTCAATTGACGATAGATCGATCGATATGAGTTGAGGTTCGCTACTTGTCGTCCTCGAATTTTTCGTGTTTATATGTTACGGCAAAGAAAAATTGCGCGTGATTATATTCAAAAGTTTGACAAATGGCAATTTCAACGTGGCTGTTGGGTTCATTTGTTCTCTATGAAAATGGCACTCCCCTTTTCATACTATTTATGAACATGAACAATAATAACTCAACTACTCAATGGCAATTGGCCATTTACGCGTTATCACCTACTTTTCTAACGATGACGATATGTTTGATGTTGGTGTAATGTATTATTATAAACCGTGGGCCATCCCTTTAAATAATGTTTAATTAATTATTTTAAAATTTAGTAGTAGGATATTCACGTAAGACTTTGGTACTTACTTTTTCTTACATATCCTTAAATTTATACCATTGTAACATCTATAACATTTTAATTTATTCCTTTTGTTTTCTTTCTTACTTTTTTTCCCTCTCTCGTTCTCTTATTAAATTATTTTGTTGTTTTGATTTATTTTTTTTACAAATATAATATATTTTTGGTTTCAATGAATTTGGTGTCAATAGGAATGTAGCGATACGATCCTAGTTTGATTAGAAATGTAGTAAGTTTAAAGATTTTTTTAAGTTTTTTTGACTTTTTTTTTGGGTCGCTTATGTCTTGTGTTTTTCTTTTATAAATGTTTTATGTCAATTATGTGTTTTCTTATATACTAATACAATCCTAATTTGAATTTTCTAAGTCTATAAATATAAGTGCATTATTGCAGAGAGGAAATAAAAAAAGTGAATGAGAATTGAATTCTAAAATCAATAGTGATAATTAGAAATCTTACATACCTAAATTTGGTATGAACCTTGTCTTTACATTATATTTTCATTTGAATTTACATACATAAACTCTAAATTATGAATAAAACACTTATTGGCGTAGTTGTCTTGGTCATATGTCTTCTTGTCTACTTCATCTGATTATGTAGTATTTTGTTCGATCCTTTTTATTAGTTTGTCATAGGGATCCCTAGTCTTGCTTTTTTAATTATGAATTTTATGTGGGTTCAAGTCAATGTCATTAACCTCAAACACTGTTTTAATGTTTACCAATAGTGTCCTATAACATATTTTTGGTTTATTTTGGGACATGACACCCTTTGGGGCACTTATTCTTATCGTTTTGGGTCTCTTTGGGTTAGCTTGTGCATGACAATAGTTATTAAATTCAAAGTTTATATATATATATATATATATATATATATATATATATATATATATATATATATATATATATATATATCCCTTAGGATCATTTTAGCAATGATTTTATCAATTTAAAAGAGCATACAAATAGAAAATACACATCTAGATTATTTTTATTCAAATTCTAAAGTTTATAAATGATAATTATAATTGCATGATTGTATCAAAGGTGGACATGGGAAAAAAATTATTTAAACTTGCATTCACATGCTTTTGCATACATGAATGCAAATGGTAAAATTACAAGTGGTTTGATCCCTCTTCATAGTATTAGAAATGTAGACAATATTTAACTATTCAATGAGGAGTGGGGAGTGGTTGAGGTCAGTCCAACCCAACCCTTCTAACCCTTGTTTCAAGTCATCTCGATGTCAAGAGTGCAATCTAGGGTTTTGGAGCAAATAAAATGAAAAAAAATATTTACATAGGTCAAAGGTGAATGAATACATAGAAATCACCTCTATACATAAGTACACCGATGTGGATAATCATAGATTAACAAAGTCATTATGTATGGGTATGGTAGATAGTGGACAAATCTAGTTAATGTAGTTTTTTTAGCCTTATTTGTAGTGTCTTGTAGAGCTTTAATAGTCTATTTATTTATCTAAGCCAATGACGAGAAATTATAAAGCATATTTGATGATTACAATAAAGACAATGAGAAAAACGTAATAATAAATTGTCTAAGTGCCTTAACTCTCTCCCTTGCTTGATCATTTCTATAAATAATAAGTGTAGTAAATAATAGTTAAAATTCAAAATTGTGTGATGAATGATGTATCTTATACAATCTGAATGATCATAGTTTTAGTTTGTTTAGATATCTTGAATATAAAATAGGTTAAAACTTTATGGTGGACCTGATCTTAATCTTGAGCATGGAAAACCCTAGGTTTCCATTGGGTTTTCATCTTTATTTCATAGAGTTTCAAGTTTTTGCATTAAAGTATGATTTTTAGCTATTATTTTTTTATCTCCCCTCCATTGGTGTCTATTTTTCATAAGATTTCAATTTTTTATTTCCAATCCTTAAAAGGCTAGAGTTCTATGAGTTCCCTTATCATAGGAATATAATTTGTGCTTGTATTCCTTGCCATCTTAAGGTTTAGTAAGTTATTTATGAGTGTATCCCAAAAAAATCTAACAGGTCTCATCTTTTCATTTATTTTTTGTTTTAATATTTGCATTATTGTATTTTATTTCACAAAAAATAATAATATGTATCACCCAATTTACTAATGATGATGGTATGTTAGTTTTTTGTGTAATGCACTTTTATAAAATATGTAAAATTACCTTAAATAATAATAAATTATTTATTTATTAGTAGGCCATTTAAATAAGATTTTGGTACTATCTAGGATTTGATTTGATTCATCATCCTTATCTCAAAAAATTAGAGCATTGTAATAACATGTAAAACACACTTTCTTATGGTTTCCTCTAAAATGATCCCATTATCTAAAGTTTGAGGAAAAACAAAGTCAAAATTTGGGGGAATTTTAGTAAACCAAGTGAATAGAAAAACTATCTTGGGATTTTTTAGGCCTCCAAATGGTGGAAACCACTTTATGAAAATATGTCTAAAATAATAAGTTTCATAAATGAAATAACTTCATCAATGTACATCAAACCATATGTCATGTGACAAAAGTGCTCCAGGGCAAATACTAGCTCTAATAGTGATAAATTCTCTAATGATTGCTTTATCTCTTTATAATGATCATAGATTTTCTATGACTAAATGCTAGATATTATGTTTGCCTAAGTGAGATACACAAAAGTGTCTAATTATATGTGATATCTAAAATCAAATTAAACATCACTAACACTCATGTTGAAATCTAATGATTAGGATCTAGAATGATGGAAAATAAGGAAAATAAGAGGCTTTAGAACACATGGTAAGATAAAGATTATAAAGGGAGTGCATAATAGGAGGGTGGAGGGAGAGAGGGTGGTAGGCTAAATGGGATTTTCAAGGTGGAAGTTAGCAAGAGAGCCCATATTTCCCAATTTAGACCAAATTAGCTAACATTAACATGCATGTTAAATTAATTATAAAATAACACCAATTAATTCCACTAGGCCATTTTTTCAAGTTTCTACAGTCTTTTGTAATTCGATGTGTGTATGCATATTGTAGACATCTAAATCTGGTAGTGGACACACTTGGAAACATCAAATTTGGCACACTTTGACATATTTAGACATTGCATACACATTGGAATCATGTGCACACTTTACACTATCTGTATACTCACTTTTTGCCTTAATTCTAACCAAGTTTATTAAATAAACATATTTAGGATCACCCTAGTTCATGGAAGAACATTTCATAACCCTAAATAGATTATCTCCATATTTTAGGTCTCTATTTTTCATTCCAAAGATAATAATGGAGATAGTTAGACAATTTTAGTTTGCCACAAGTGTTTACTAACTCTTTCGGTAGTATCTAGGAACACTCAAATACTAAATTTAAAATTGGGATGTATACATTATGTGAACATAGAAATGTTTCATGGGTTAGCCATAGTGATAAATATCAAACACTCAAATATAAATATAAATCAATCATAAGGTCATACACACTTGCTAACTTGGTCACTACTTAGAAATCACCTCGAGAAATTACTAATCCTTCTCTTGAGGAAAAACGAAAACATAAACATTTGAAAAACCCTCAAAGGAGTAACCCTAGATCCAAGTCTAAATACAAATATAGGTCAAAATTTCATGGTCTCAAGTTTTAAAATACAAACATTGCATTGCATTATAACATGATCATGATGGTGCACATATATACCTAGGAGGGAGAACTATGTGCAATTTGAGCCCTCTTCAGAGTATTAGAATGTAGGTAACGCTTAATCACTTAGTAAAGAGTGGTTGGGGATGTCCAAGGCATCTTTTTAACCCATTTTTGAAAGATCATCTTGTGTCAAAAGTGTAATCAGGGTTTCAAAACAAGGATAAGCAAAATAAGGAACAATGCACAAGATCGAGGGAAAACACACACATAGGAGACATCTAAAAGTGCAAGTGTCGTAATCTATGGTGGTAGAGACTCCAATAGTAAAAAAGGATAGTATTGACAGATCATATACATTATAATCACTATATAGGTTTGAGTTTTGTTGGTAGTGTCCACATAGGGTTTGAAGTCTTGTTTCCTAATCTAAGAAAATTCGAAGCATTTTTAGGATGTGATGAATATAGTGAGAAATAGAAATTATAAACCATTTAAGTGCATTTCCTTTTCATTGATTTTTTAATTTTAAATATAATAAGTACAACTTCAATCTACCCTTTT
>JARHVA010004214.1:1572500-1647500 GCA_037957365.1 Torreya grandis
GAAGGAGATAGAATTGAAGCATTGACATAACGAACACAACCATGAAATTGAGTAGCCTCACACAACCATAAATTCCTATTTTCATAAGTAAGAATTATGATTTTTAGTTAATAAAGATGAAAACATTATTTTGTTCACAAGAAGTTTGGGATTTCGTAGAAAATGAATTTATTAAACCTTGAGATCAGGGAACCTATCAAGCTTTGTCACAAGTATAAAAGATCAAATTAGAGAAAGTAAGAAAAGTGATGCAAAATCCATGTTTCTTATTTAAAACAAAATGAATGAATCTATTTGTTTTAGTGAGTTTTTGCTTATTATTTTAGAAAGGGAAAAGAAGAAACTAAGTATGGGTATGGTTGAATTTATTTTTTGATTATGCATGCGTGGAATCAGAGATTATGAATAACTCCTCTTTGTCTTGGGAGGATGACCTACATGTAAGAAAACACTAAAGCAAATTTGTTTGTTTGACAAATAGTTGAGTGGATTTCCTAGCAATAGCTAGATCGTAGAAGCAAGAGTTTCCTTGGAGGCTATCAATCCACATGTTTTAAACAATTAAGACTATAAAACATAATAGAAAGTACTTCTATCAATAGTTAAAAGGTACTGAAATTGAACATAAGAATGCTTGCTTAAGAAATAAACTAGAAATAATTAAATTGGTCATAAACTAATTAATACTAGTGCTAGGTGGTTGGCGTCAGCTTCAAAAAATGAAAAAGGATCTATGAATAGGTAGGGACATAGAAAATCAGGTTTGGTTAGGGGTAGGTAGGTGAAAACAACTTGCTAGAATTTACTACCACATTGATCATTGGTAGTTAGGCTGACTATCAGTGGTTAAGGTGACCATTGGTAGTCAAGGTGATCGTCAGTAGTTGGATAGACCATCAGCAATTGAGACAATCATTGGTGGTTACTGTGTATAGATCTAGGTTGGTAAAAAGGTTGATTAATGGGATCTCAAAGTGAGATTCTAAGAGTTGGGTTGTTGTTAGGCTAAATATGAAAAGCAAGAAAAGTAATTTGAATGTTGAATCAATTAATTATTTTGTAGATAGTTGATAAGGTGATTGGTTGAGGGGATTAACTTGTTGGTGGAGTTTGGTGTGATTCTAATAGAGTAACCGTACTTGGTGCTTTCACAGAGCTGCAGTGGCAAGTCAACTCTCTAACATAGTATCTGGTTTGATGGATTGCTTATGATGATTGACGTGTAAAAGAGAATCTTAGGTGCACAAGCTCTTTATGACAATTAAATATTGTAAATTGCAAATCGATTTCACCTCCCTACTCCTCTCATCTTATAGACAAGGTAAGAGAGTTGCAACAAGACATGAACTGAGCCTCTTAATTTTAACTTGCACATGTAATAGTTCGTAACTAGATTTAGACAAGTTATATTTAGAAAAGCAAGGTAGGTGAGTTTACATGTTAGTTAAGGAGGTGGACCCTGACCATCAATGGTCAAGGTGACCATCAATAGTTAACTTGACTATCAGTGGTCGAGGTTGAAGGGTCAAATTGGGTAAAAGCTAGGGTTAAGCTAGTTTAGCCAAACTAAATTTGGTTGGGTTTAGTTAGGGGTTGGAAGGTTAAATTGGTTCCAAGGGGATCTTAAGGTAGTCTAGGGGTATTTTGACACTCACAATCATGGTGTGCAGATTTTTGGTGTCTACATTTTGCCCTTTTTTATTGTGAAACTTGGAATCAACTAGGAGTAAAACAAAAACCTAATGCTGGTCAAAGGTCCAGTTACCTTGAATATGGAAAGAAGTGTTCCCCTCAAACTAAAAATCAATGAGGTAAAGTAGAATTGGGTTTGGGTTTGATAAGGTGGGTGGAAGTGATGATAAAGGTGGATGATAGGTTGGATACTAAAGCACAAACATGCACATAAAGTGCGATATCTAAGATTGTGTAAAGATGAGGTTACCATAGTTGATAACAATAAAGGTCAGTATGAGGAGGACAATGGACAAGTGGACCACATGACCGTATTTAGGCATGGTGGCTAGGTATACTAGCATGTCTCTGAAGCAATGTTTGTGTTTCAGTGGGTACCAAGGTAGGAAGTGTTCTTGATGAAAACACAAATGGGTCAAGTTCCATGGGTATTTGAGGTAGAAATTAATCTTGAAAAGACACAAATGGGTCAAGTAAGCATGAGGTGGTATAAGTTCAAAAAATGTCAACATGAAAATGTTTTTTCTATGGTCAAAGGACTAGGCAAAAAGTGTCTCAAAATGCATGCTAGTTAGGCTGAAATGGACCAATGATGAGATGATGAGGTGGTCAGGTTGGGCAGAGAAGGTAGCCTCCATAGGTGGGTGAGTTTATTTTTAGTCTACTTAAAGAGGGATTGTTTAAGGTAAGATCAAAAAGGGGGGCCACCTAGTTGTTGACAATCAGGTTCCCTTAAGGGTGACCATCGATGGTCACTTTAACCATTGACAGTTAGGGTGGAAACCCTAAAAGTTCATTGGGTAAAATTGAAATAGAATCACCTTTTACCCATTTTTACTTTTTGCATGTGTTGACTTGAAGCTCTAGTGATTTTGGTGCTTTTTGGAAAAGGTATTTGCTAAGGGTGCTTGCTGAGGTGGACAATGATTGCTAGCTAAGTTGGAGGTTAGACTGAGGGGACCAATCAAGACATAGAGAGCATGCAGGTGTAGATGAGTATGAGCAAGTCTATGACTGATTCCATAATAGTGGCTAGGAAATGAGGTAAGGGGTACCCTTAATTTGTTATCTTAGCTTTGAATGCACAAATGCATTAGTTAAGGGTAGGTTTAAATGCTTAGGTTTGGACTATTGTGCCCTAAATAGGGGTTTTATGGGTTTTAGGTAAATTTATGGGTAAAAATAGGAATTGGTAGGGTAGGTAGGTAAATTGGGTTGGGTAAGGATTACAGGTAGAAAAATAGGATGTTTTGTTTACATTTGGGTGGTTTTTAGGGTAGGGAGGGTTTAGGTGTTCTGGCTTTGGAATACCCACAGTGACCATTGACATACATAGAAAAATGCATGTCTGACCATCGATGGTCGATTAAGGAAGAGAAGGTTTTTTATAAGTGTTTAAAAAGTTAAGGCAAATGGAATTTTTGCATGTTAGCTACAGGTTTTCATAGAAGGTTTAGAGGGAAAACCTAGCAGCTATTGGGTAGATAGGTAGGATGGGTAAGGAAATAGGTCCGTGGCTTAAAGGGTAGGGTAGATGATAATGGTGTAGGTAAATAAGCTATATTTTTGAATTGGTGTAGGCTAGGGAGCAGATATAGATGCACGACTGAGTGTTGTGTATATTCATAGAGATCTAGTAGGGGATGACCCTAGCTGACTGGTTCTACATTGTTGGGCCTATGAACATATCCAAGTGCTGAGGCCAGTTGGGTTGTTGTGGGTAAGATACATATATATAGAGTTCCACATCATCTTCATGTGATGGAGGGTTGATTTTTATATGTCAAGTATAGGAAGTGGTGCACATGATGTGGAGTGGTTCAAAGGTACATTGGATGCACTAGTGACAGGAGACATCACTTGGAGGTGTTATGTCTAGTTTCTAGTATGGCTGGGTTATAGGAGGTAGACACTTTCTCTTAAAATCTATAAATAGATACTCGGTAGGTGGGATGGGGAGTTGAAGTTGATCCCATTTTATAGGGTACATCGATATTTTAGCCTGGTATAGGGTATCCTAGGTCTATTCCCTAGGTACAAGTGAGAGGATTCAAAGATCTTATTTTCAAACTCACATCTTGTGCTAACTTTGATAGACTATAAAGAGATACCAGTTAGGACATATATAGATGAAACTAGGTTTATAGATGGGTATATGGCATGGTCCCAACCTATATATAAAACTTTGGACATTGGTGGGGATGATGGAGGTGTGAGGCTAATGGTTATGGATGTGGTCAGCCTTAATTGATAGGCAAGAGTGACTTTAGCTACTACACATGGATAGAGTACAATGTTATAAGGGTAGATGGGTAAAATTTCTACACTATAGGGGTAGGTTTCTACCTTACAAGGTTAAGTTTTTATCATGATAGGTGAGAGGGATCAAGCTAGGACCTCACTAGGCTTGGTGATCTAAGAGTGGGACTCTCTGAGGTAGAGAGGAAGAGTAGCAGTAGCAGCATAGACATGGTCACTGAGCACCATCCCCATAGCATGATACCTAGCTACAATGGAGGAGATACAATATTATGAGGCTATAGTTTTGACATAGTTTCCTCAGGAACCTTGATGGGGTAAGTATAGGGATAGCTTGGCAAGTGGTGCTAGTGTGGTGATACCAAGGTAGTGGGCAACATCTATAGCTAGATATATAGGGATAATTGGGGTATCAATAGGCATAGTAGGTGGGTAGGCACCAGGATCTAGTGGTGTTTTAGGAGGTAGTGTTGCCCCTGGGGCATAGATATAGCTAGAGTATGACATTTTGTATATCATTTTGACTCTAGCCTATGAGCCGATGCAGGGAGATGTACATTTTGAGAGAAAGACATGTTTATCTACTGGTACACATTATTCTATTTGACTCATGATATATATATATATATATATATATATATATATATATATATATATATATATATATATGACCTTTGTTTATGTTCATGTTCAAGGTTTATGGTTTGATATTGTTGTTTAATGCTTATGATGTGATGTTTCACTGCTTATGGATTATGCTTATTCTATTTTTGTTAATATATTCTTAGCTAGGCCTAAGATGGTTTTGATATATGATTATACTTCCTAGTTGCTTATGATATTCTAAATATTTAATGAGTATTTGTTGCATTACTTAGATTTAGACATGTAGTGGAAAGTGGTTGCTTGTTTTATTGCTCATGGATGTTATGGTTTTTTTATTATGTTTGTTATGGTTATGATTATGATTATGATGTTATTTTTATCTTGCTTAAATTAAAGTACATGAGGCAAGTTAACTAACAACTCTAGATGGGAGACAAAGAATATAATCAAGAGACAAATGCCATAATGAAAATATCAACTAGTCATGATAGGATAAGAAGAGGGCATGATGTTTTTTTGTTGAAAAGGACCAAAATAAAACCAAAGTTGGATTGGCTTAATGGACATAAAACCTTCAAATGCTTCACATTAGCATTCATTAGCTGGTTAAAAAGGTGTCTTGACCACATAATGTTAAGTAAGCTCAAAAATACCTTACATATAATGTAAAAAGGGGGGATGGATAAAAATGTAACCTTATTGTGAGACTAGCATGCCTCTTCTATAGGTGTCCAAAGAGTTAGTATAAACAAGTCTATGCCAAACTGTGTAGACTGATCAATTGAATAACTCTGCTTGTGAAAGTCCATTATGGTTTCTACCTTATTATGCTACTTGAGAGCTAATTTTAGCTTTTGTGATTATTTTGCTTTTGTTATGATTGTGATAATGGGTCTTTTGCTTTTTTGTTGTATATGGGAAGCTAATCGATGTAGGAAGCTTATAATAAATTACTATGCTTTTGATAAAATACTTTACTCAGCCATCCTTCAAGGGAGTGGTCTAAGTTTATGTGCTTTATTTAATGATTTTTGATAGATGTCCTTCAAGGGAGTAGTCCACCTTATGTTTTGGTAATTTCAAATAAATTTTCAACAACTGTCCTTCAAGGAAGCAATCTGTAAATGCTAGGAAGGACCCATGATTGCTAGTGATAGGGAAATTTTAATTTTTATTGCTTTGATTTGGCTTGACATAGACTTGATTAGGCTAGCTTAGTAGTTCACCTTAATGAAGGTAAAACTAAAAGCACAAGAAGGTTGATTAAGTGTAAAGAGGTTTAGGTGACAATGAGCATGGGGATATATTATGTGAACGGGTGGAAAGTACCATAAGAACCATGCCATAAGGAGAGCCATGATACCCATTATTTAAGATAAGGCTATGTTGATGATAGATAATCATGTGATTTAGTTTTAATCAATTGACTCTAAAATAGGGAGATGGACTATGGATAGATAACAAGGGATGAGTTTATGTTAAACAAAAGGTGAAAGTGATCCTTCTTAACAAAAGAATGGATGCAGATGTGAAGCATTGAGGGGCTCAGGTTTTGGGTGGCCTTTGAGAGAAGACAATCGAGAAGCTTCTAATCCATACTTGTGGGTTATGATATAAGTTCCAAACCAATTGAAATAAAATTTTCCCTGCTTACATTTCTCCATATTAGTAACATGTTGGTTTTCCTTTAGGATAAGGTCTTTGATATTGTATTCTTGAACTCTAAGGTATTTGTTATAGGTAGGATTGACATGCTCCTAATAGACATGGAGATGGGTAAGGGATGTTAAATGATGCTCATCAAGTAGCTCAAGTTGGGCTAAATGGTGTTGATG
Source organism: Torreya grandis (assembly GCA_037957365.1). Lineage (NCBI taxonomy): Eukaryota > Viridiplantae > Streptophyta > Pinopsida > Cupressales > Taxaceae > Torreya > Torreya grandis. Next base: position 1,578,893 of record JARHVA010004214.1, read on the forward strand.
ATAATCTTTCTCAAAAATGAGATCATGTAAGGATATGTGAAGAGAGGGTATTTAGACTTTGAGAGGCAAGATGGCCTCCACTTTAAACACAAGGGAGAAAAGGGTAGCACCCATAGGGGTTTTAATGCTAGTATGATATGCACATAAGGCAAAGGGGATGTGAAAATTCTAATCCTGACCAAATACATTGACCGTTTTAGTTAGCATGTTATTAAGAGTTTTGTTAGAGGGTTATGCCTATCCTTTATATTGAGGGTGATAGGGCAAGGAGAAGCTTAACTTGATGCCAGATGTATCACATAGACCCTAGATTTGATTTTTATTAAAGGATTTACCATTATCGGTGATAATATTATGAGGAACAACAAAGTGGCATATGATATAATGGTTGATAAAGTCGATAGTCTTTTCTACTTTGGTCGAGACTAGAGGAATATCTTTTACCCACTTGGTAAATTACTCAGTCGTGGTAATGATAGAATGGTGTCACTGTGAGGAATAGGTATTAATTTCACAAATGAGCTATAGACCCCATTATGAAAAGGGTTAAAAATTGGTGGAAACTTGAAGACTATGGCTAGGCGTATGATGTAGATTGGCATGTTGTTAGCACTTAACACACTTTTTCACATAATCACAGTAGTCTTGGTTAAGGTTAGTCTAGTAAAAGCCGAGGTAAAGGATACACTTAGCTAAAATGAGGCCACTAAAGTGTCCCCTACAGATACCATTGTGCATTTCTCTAATAGCGTGAGAGGCTTCATAACTACATAGATAATGGAAGAGGAGGCCATCAAAGCCATGTTTATAAAAGATACCTCCTAGAATGGTGTAACATGAGGTACTTTGGATAAATGATCTTTAATCATTCCTTGAAAGACTAGAATGAAATATGCCAAGGTTAAGATATGTTGGGGATCAACCAACAATGGATTACACTTATGAAAGCAATCAATGCGGAAATAAATCAGATAGATAAGTAACTGAAATGATAAATAGCACAGAACAAGATATACAAGAAAACACCCTGAAAACTTGTATTAAAAACTCTTTACAATAGGAATACAAAAGAAGAACTTTGTTCTTCCACACCTCTCTCAGATGCACACAAGATCTCTCACTAGATCTCTATTCCTCAAGAGCTCTCTCCCAAGTACAGTCCTTCAAACATTCACAATGTTCTACTAGTACTCAATTACACTCTCATACACTTCATCATCATCTTGCAATAGCTTAGAAGATCTCTCCTACATATAGAAGTAGGAAACTTAAGCATGCTCTTACAACAAACAGTTAAGCCTCTTCAACAAGGGCTCTAAAAATAATATTGCTAACAATAGAGACGCGAGCATGAGTCTACAACTCAAACTCATCATGCAAACACTCGCTTCTGTCCTCGGAAATAGCTTTCTGGACACGCAGGTAACCGACGTCGGTTCCTGTCTGTTCGCCTGTGACCGTCGCCGGCCGACCATACTGCCGACGTCGGCGCCTCTGAACTGCAACTGACCGACGTCGGTCGCTCCTGACCGATGCCGGCGTCTGTGTAGACCCGAACCTGTTTGTCTATGCTCCTTGGTGAAGCTTTTAGCTCCACATACCTAACAATCTCCCACTTGGAGATAAACCAGCTGCACCAATACCTGTACAGCAAGATCTTCTAGCTCCTCCATCTTCAACTCAATCGTGAAGACCAACAGAAGTTGAATGAAGATTCAACTTCTCCTTAGTAACCGGCTTTGTTAGCATATCCGCAGGATTCATGTCTGTATGGATCTTCTCCAGCTTCAACTCACCATCTTCCAATACCTGCCGTATGAAGTGGTACCTTAGCTGTATGTGCTTGGTTCTAGAATGGAAAGCTGAGTTCTTAGCCAAATGGATTGCGCTTTGACTGTCACTATGCAATCTGCAACTCCCATGCTCCCTTCCAAGCTCTTCCATGAACCGTGTCATCCATATCATTTCCTTGCTAGCTTCTGTAGCTGCAATGTATTCTGCTTCTGTAGTTGATAAGGCTACAACCTTCTGCAACTTAGAAATCCAACTAACTGCCGTTCCACCTACAGTAAAAACATAACCTGTGGTGCTCCTCCTGCCATCCAAATCCCCTGCCATATCTGAATCTACATAGCCATGTAGAGACGTATCTGAACCTCCATAGCATAAGTGTCTACTGTTGGTTCCTCTCAGATATCTAAGGATCCATTGTACTGCTTTCCAATGTTCCTTTCCTGGATTGGCCATATACCTGCTTACTACTCCCACTGCTTGGGCAATATCTGGTCTAGTACACACCATTGCATACATCAAACTTCCTACTGCGGAAGAATATGGAACCTTGTTCATGTACTCTACCTCATCATGTGAATTGGGACATTGTTCTTTACTTAACTTGAAATGTCCTGCCAAAGGTGTGCTTACCGGTTTCGCATCCTGCATGTTGAACCGTTTCAACACCTTGTCCACATAATCTTCTTGAGACAATATCAACCTGTGATTTTCTCTGTCTCTCTTAATGCTCATGCCAAGGATTTTCTTAGCTGCTCCTAAATCCTTCATGGCAAACGTTTGAGCTAACTTTACTTTAAGCTCTGAGATATCCTGCATGTGAGACCCTGCAACCAACATGTCATCTACATACAACAATAGAATAATGTATCTACCGTTATCGAATCTCTTAAAGTATACACAATGGTCTGATTGACACCTACTGAAACCATGCTCAGTCATAAACCTGTCAAATTTCAAGTACCATTGCCTTGGAGCTTGCTTGAGGCCATACAAGCTTTTCTTTAACCTGCACACTAGTTTCTCCTTACCCTTGACCTCGAAACCTTCTGGCTATTCCATGTAAATTTCCTCATCTAAATCTCCATGAAGAAATGCTGTTTTAACATCTAGCTGCTCGAGATGCAAATCCTCAAAAGCAACCAAAGATAGTACAACCCTTATAGAAGTCATCTTAACAACTGGAGAAAAAATTTCGCCAAAGTCAATACCTGGCTTTTGTGCAAACCCTTTTACAACCAATCTGGCCTTGTATCTCATCTGACCATCTTCACCTTCCTTCAACCTGTAAGTCCACCTATTCTTCAGTGTTCTCTTACCAGCTGGCAATTCAACCAGATCCCATGTTTGGTTCTCTCTTAAGGACTCCATCTCCTCAATCATGCCATGCTCCCACTTACTCCTGGACTCCACCTGTAAAGCTTCTTCAAAACTTTCTGGTTCTCCACCATCGGTTAGCAATAAATAATATAAAGAAGGAGAGTATCTAATTGGAGGCTTACTTACCCTTTCAGACCTCCTGATTGGTGTCTTTGACTCGTTTTCCACAATCTGTCCATCCAAATTTTCTGACAGTGACCGACCTCGGCCACCTGTAGACCTGTTACTGGCCGACGCCGGTTCTTCTTGGCCGACGCCGGTGCCTGGTCTGCCGACGTCGGTCTCTGTATGACCGACATCAGTTTCTGTATTGCCGACGTCGGTGCCAAACCTGCCGACGTCGGTCTCTGTGTTTTCCTGTAAGTGATTATTTCTTTTTCCCGCGAGCTCATTTTGGACCATAACTTCGTCCAACTCATTATTGCTCTGCCCAACTTGATCTAGCTTCCTTGTCTGATCACTGTACATCACTCTTTCGTTGAAAACAACATCACGGCTCCTGATTACCTTGTTAGTTCCTAGATTCCAAAATCTGAAACCAAAATCATCTGAGCCATAGCCTATAAACGTGCACCTCATAGACTTAGCATCAAGCTTCTTTCTATTTTCCTTATCTATGTGCACAAAGGCTTCACAACCAAAAACTTTGAGATATGAAAGATCAACCTTTTTACCTGTCCATGCCTCTTCTGGAATTCCACCATCCAGAGCTGTAGAGGGTCCTCTGTTGATCAGGTACACTGCGGTGTCAACTGCTTCTGCCCAAAACTCTAAGGGCAACCCTGCATGCAATCTCATACATCTTGCACGCTCCATAATAGTCCTGTTCATCCTTTCAGCAATACCATTCTGCTGAGGTGTCCTTGGAACCGTCCTTTGCCTTCGGATCCCATTCATGTAACAATACAATTTGAACTTAAGACTGCAGAACTCACCACCATTATCGGATCTCAAGCACTTTAATCTTTTGCCTGTTTCATTCTCAACCATGGCTTTCCATATCTTAAAAGTCTCAAAAACATCAGATTTCTTTTTAATACAGTAGATCCATACCTTTCTTGTGGCGTCATCTATGAATGTAACATAGTACTGTGATCCGCCAATAGAGGCTACATGAGCCGGTCCCCACACGTCTGTGTGAACAAGCTGCAACTTCTGCCTTTTCTTAGTAGACCCAGTCTTTAGAAAACTAACCCTTTTCTGTTTTCCAAACACACAATGCTCACAAAATTCTAGATCCATACTTTTCAAATCTGAAAGCATACCTTTAGACTTAAGGATAGACATCCCCTTCTCACTCATGTGGCCAAGCCTTGAGTGCCACAATTTAGCATCCACATCTGAAGTAGATAAAACTGAAGGAGATTTGTTAGTAATACAATTACACAAATAGAGAGTACCTTCTCTCTTACCTCTGGCCATAACAAGTGCACCCTTGGTCACTTTCCAAGAATCTGCTGTGAGAGTTACTGTACAACCCTCATCACCAAGCTTACCTGCAGAAATCAGATTTCTCTTCAAACTAGGAACATGCATCACATCCCTCAACACCCATGTGTTGCCATTCTGCATCTTTAGCTGCACTTTACCTTTGCCAATAATCTTGCAAGGCTCATCATCCCCTAAGTATACTATTCCAAAATCTCCATGGACATAGTCACTGAAATATTCTCTGTTAGGGGTAGCATGGAAAGACGCACCAGAATCTAATACCCAAGATTCTATGTTATTATGCAAAGAGAAAATAAGAGCATCCTGTGCAATACCTGCAACCTTTGTCTCTTCCTTTCCTTCGTGCTGATTATCCTCCTTAGGCTTTGACCAGCAATCTCTGCTTATGTGCCCCAACTTTCCACAGTTCCAGCATTGTGGCCTTCTGCCATTTCTGGATTTGGATCTGCCTCTTCCCTTAGACTTAGATCTTGATCTCCTCTTGCTCCTTTCTTTTTGCCTTCCTCTGCTCTCAAAATTTAAAGCGTTCCCGGATGTCCCAGAAGTCTCTTCTGTGCTTTTCCTGCGTATTTCCTCATTCAAAATAACACTAACCACATCCTCTACTTTTAAAATATTCGAAGCAGAAGCAGTATTAGAAACTGCCATTACCAAGCCATGCCAGCTTTCAGGCAAAGAACATAAAATTAAAAGAGCCTTTATTTCATCTTCAAATGAAATATTAACAGAACTTAACTGATTAACAATACCATGGAAATCATTCAGGTGATTAGAAACAGATCCACCTTCTTGCATATGCAAATTAAACAACTGCTTCATCAAATATACCTTGTTTGAAGCGGAGGGTTTTTCATACAAATTAGCTAACGTGGTCATTAACTCTACCGTAGTTTTTGCCTGTGACAAATTAGATATCACAGTGGAGGCCAGACTCAATCTTATAGAACCAAGAGCCTTTCTGTCAAGAACTTCCCATTCTTCGTCCTCCATGTCCTTGGGCTTCTTTGCTATCCCACCTAACAGTAAGTAAAGATCCTTCTGATACAGATAGTCCTCTATCTGCATTCTCCAGTGCTGATAGTTCTTGCCATTAAACTTTTCCATTCTCAACTTACTTTCCTCTGCCATTGCTTCTCCCACTCAAACAGAAATCCCTGTGAGTAACCTGTAATCCGAACACACTACACAGATCTGAACCACCTGTTAGTGAACCTGAGCTCTGATACCACTTGTTGGGGATCAACCAACAATGGATTACACTTATGAAAGCAATCAATGCGGAAATAAATCAGATAGATAAGTAACTGAAATGATAAATAGCACAGAACAAGATATACAAGAAAACACCCTGAAAACTTGTATTAAAAACTCTTTACAATAGGAATACAAAAGAAGAACTTTGTTCTTCCACACCTCTCTCAGATGCACACAAGATATCTCACTAGATCTCTATTCCTCAAGAGCTCTCTCTCAAGTACAGTCCTTCAAACATTCACAATGTTCTACTAGTACTCAATTACACTCTCATACACTTCATCATCATCTTGCAATAGCTTAGAAGATCTCTCCTACATATAGAAGTAGGAAACTTAAGCATGCTCTTACAACAAACAGTTAAGCCTCTTCAACAAGGGCTCTAAAAATAATATTGCTAACAATAGAGACGCGAGCATGAGTCTACAACTCAAACTCATCATGCAAACACTCGCTTCTGTCCTCGGAAATAGCTTTCTGGACACGCAGGTAACCGACGTCGGTTCCTGTCTGTTCGCCTGTGACCGTCGCCGGCCGACCATACTGCCGACGTCGGCGCCTCTGAACTGCAACTGACCGACGTCGGTCGCTCCTGACCGACGCCGGCGTCTGTGTAGACCCGAACCTGTTTGTCTATGCTCCTTGGTGAAGCTTTTAGCTCCACATACCTAACAAGATAGTCAAAGTTTTGTTGATACTAAAGGTCAGGTTGGGTCTCTTCCACATTGAAAATGGTGAGAGTCTAGTTTGACATAAGAAGGCTGGGTGAGTTTGTGGATAACAAAAGATAAATTAGAATCTAAGGGTGCAGATGGGTTCTAAGAGGAAAGAGAATCCATGGTGTCAGTGAACTTATTATTAGATTATGGGGTTGATAAAATGCATTAGTGTTCAAAGGATGCTAAGAATTCATCAACTAGTTGTTTGTACTATTAAAAAACATCATTTTTACACTAGTAAGATCTATTGATTTAATTGACCACAAGTTGGGAATCACCAAAGATATTGATTGTTTTGACTCTTAGGGATAAAGTAGTTTGAAGGAATTAGGGCTTCGTACTCAACCATATTATTAGTACATTCAAAATCAAGCTTGAATGACAAAGGGAGATGTTCACCATCAAAGGGGATAAGGATGATACCCACTCCCCCACCACATTAACACTTTGATCTATCAAATAACATGGTGAATTGATAGGTGAAATCCACTTGAGAGAGGGTCATGATGGACTCATCAGGGAACTCAAGAGGAGGAGGTTGGTTATCTTCTAAAGGTGCTTTAGCTAGTTAGTCAACAATGAATTTCCCTTTAATTGACTTTTTCTTAAAGAAATCAAGGTCAAACTTTGCTAAGAGCATGAGCTACTTGGCCATATGTTGGTTTTAGTATGCTTTGGAGTACATGTACTTGAGTGGGTTGGTGTTGGTTATGACATAGGTTTTATGGTTAAGAAGGTAGTGGCAAAGATTGGTGGCAACAAATACTAAAGCTAAGCAAAGTTTCTTGGTGTGGGTATACCGAGTCTCGTACTCTACAATCATGTGACTAATGTAGTAGACAACTTTCTCTCTATGTTATTCATCTCAGTAAGCCAACATTGCCCTTAGGGAATGGTCAGTGGTAGAGATATAAAGGTAGAAAGGTTGTTCATCCTTAGGAAGGGTAAGGATAGGTGGAGACAAAAGGTACCTTTTGAGTGAATCAAAGGCCTTTTGACAGTCTTTATTACACTTGAAAGACACATCCTTATTTAGGAGGTGATGGAATGGCTGACATTGATCTAAAATTTAGGAGATAAAATGATGAATAGATCTAATTATATCTTGAGAATCCATCTATGAGAGATAACATCTCATGGTTGATTGTAAGATCAACTAGCTGGTTGATTGTAAGATCAACTATCTAGTTGATCCTTGATAGAGGAAAGTCATCTTTGGGGAAAGTGAGGTTGAGGTCATGAAAGCCCATGCAAAGGCATAGTTCTCTTATGGCTTTGGTAATAGGTATAACATTTGAGACTTATAAGGGGTAGTTAATGGGTTGGATGAAATTGATATATAAGATATGTTAAAGCTCTTCTTTGATGAGAAGGGTTATGCAAGGGTGCATACATCAAAGCTTCTACTTGAAGGGCTTAGCATCATAGTTGGTGACTATTTTATGGGTGGTAATTATGGGGTCAATTTTAGGAATATCATTGTAAGACCAAGTAAAGGCTATGCTATAGCCTTGAAGGAAGGAGGGAAGTCCCAAAGTTACTTAGCATTTAGTGATTGGCCAATTATGACAATGTAGGGTTTATTATAAGTGGCCAAGTTGATATCCAAAGTGGATTCATTCAACATGGTCAAGGTCTTAGGAGGAAGGGATTTGTGGATGGAAGAATTTGGGGCACCAAGGTAGGTGAGGATGGAATCATCATCCTGACACTAGATAGTGTTAATGGTAAGAGATTCTTATCATATCATCTTAGGATAGGTTAAAGGGATGATTATGATCACCCCTTCCTTTTGATAAGTTAGGGGTTTAAGGCTGATCATGTTGATGATAAAAAATTTAGGTGGGATGATGTCATCATCCTTAGATGCAAGTAGAGGAGAGGTTGGTGAAGAAGGGGTGTCTTCCTCAACAATGGTGGTGGTAGGTGGTTTGGGTTGCTTCTTGTTAGATAGGATGAATCCAAGTTTGTGATTCTCATGAGGCTTCCTGGTTTCAATGGTGACCAGCTCATTTGGGCCATGCTCATATCACCCAAGGACAAATCCTATCCAAGCACACTTGTGGAGGTATGTTTTGGCAAAACTTGGCTTGTCTAGGTAGGAGAAGCTAGAGGTGAATGGTTGAGGTGAGGAAGAGGTAGTAAAAGTGATGAGAGGATTGTCAAGTCCCCCATAAATGAAATGGGTTTGATAATGAGGAGGTCTAGATGGAATGATAGTTCTAACATTGGGGTCATATCTTGACCGGTTGGTGAGTTGCCCATACTCATGAGGAGTAGGAAAAGTGTCAAGGGATAAAAGTCGATACTCCCCCAATGAAAGGAGATGAAACATTAATTCCAAAGGGTCCATAGTGGGGATTTAGTCTGAAGGGATAGAGGAACTATTTGATTCCTCAATGGTGGAACGGGATATGATATCTGCTTTAGTGGTTGAAGGTTGGGTTTTAGCTATTGAGGGTGTGTTAGATGGGGGTATGAGGAAATTATTGGGGCAATAGGTCATGTTGTATGTTAAGAAAGGACTTGGGTTAGCTTGGATGGTGATGACCTAGACTTCATGCTCAAACTTAATATAATGATGGAGGGTAGAGGGGACACAACCCATGGAGTGGATCTGGGGTCATCCCAACAAAACATTACATTAGAATTCACCTTCCACAACATAGAAGAGTTTGAGGAGTGTGTGGGGTCCTAAATGGATATGAAGGACAATATTCCCCAAGGTAGTGACCATAGTTTCATTGAATGATCGAAGGACAACTAAGGTTTTAGACATAACATTGTTTGACAGGTTAAGCTCAATGTAGGCATGCAAGTAAATGATGTTAATGCTAGCTCCCCCATTAATTATAACCCATTTGATATGGGTTTGGTTGATTTAAGTAGTAATGAATAGAGGGGGACTTGGGTCCTTGAGATGGATGGAAGGTATTTCTGACTCCTTGATGGTAACAAGGTTAGAAATTTGAAGGGCACCAACAAAGGCTATTAGAGGTTGAAGGTCTTTAGATTGGACCTTAGTGGATTGTAATTCCTCTATTAGTTCTTAGAAGTGATGGGGAGAGGTAGAGATCAACTCATAAAATCTCATCTTCCGTGTGTCTATTGAAGTTACTTAGGATAACTCTCATGATGGATTCTGAGGGGTTAGATTGGGAGGCACCTAAAATAGACACCTTGGATTTGGTCAAAGATAGAGATGTTTGAGTGTGGGTTGGTTGGGAGGTTAAAGATGGATATGTCCATGGAATGAACACCTTAGCCTTCCCCTTATCATTTTGTTGTGATCTCGTGACAAAATTGATAGTATGGATAGAAGGTGAGGTTGGGGTAGGAGATTGGTCAAACTTGTCTTCACTCTTAGGTGAGAGTGGAGGAGTAGGTAAGCATTGGGTAGGTATAGTTCTTGACTAGAGTGGTATAGATCTTGTAAGAGTTTTGCCTATTAATAGATCACCCTCATCATAAAGCTAATGGATAATGGTTTGGAGAGCATTGCAGTTTTCCATGTCATGGTTGGGTGTTCTATGAGAATAACACACTTGGTGGTCATTGTACCAGATGGGTTTTGAAGCAAGAGGGTCAAAGCATTTAATGAGAGTTAATGCTAAAAAATAAGTCTATAATAACTTATGGAAAATAGTCGAGTAGGACTTGGCTAAAGGTGGTGGAGGTGTAACAGTTTTTGCTTTGATGGTTGAGGTAGAAGGTTGCTTGGAGATAGGTTTGGTGGTAAGTGTTATGGGTAAGGTGGTGTACTTGTTTAATGGTTTGGGTTTAGGCAAGGAGGTTGATGAGCTAGAGGTGAAGGATTGTAATGTAGGTATCTTAGGTATTATTGGTGTGGTGAAAAGAGGTGTGTTAGAAAGTAATTGTGAATGTGTAACCAAGAGATGTGGTGGGGTTTTGGTAGATAAAATGGGTTTTCTGCTCAATGGAGATGTATGAAGTCCCAAAATGGAAGGCAAGGTTAAGGGAGGTAAAATTTGGGGCTTCGAGCCTTTGGGTGGTTTTACCTCTTTGGTTGCCTTGGTTTGGTGTTTGGTTGGTGGGTTTAAAGGGGTTAGGTCCACTTTCATAGATGGGTAACTAAGGCTTGGCATAGGGAAGGTACCAAGGTTTTTGGTTGGTTTGATTTGAAAGGGTGGTTTGGGCCTCTTGGGGTTTAAGTGTCCTAGATGGCTGAGGGATTGTTGGATTGGTATAAATTGCTATAGGTTTGGTTGATAAGGTAAGATTTTGAATATTCTAAGTGGTTGGTTGGTCTACTAAAGGTATGGTTGGAGGCTCTTTATTGGTGATATAAAGTAGCCATAATTTATGCTAGAAGGTGGCTTGATCCATGTCAATAGTGGAGATAAATTCCAATTTCTACACTAACTGAGAGGATAGCTTGTAGGTTGGTTTTATTCTTTAAATAGTGGACTTGGAAGATAAGCCCATAGGTTAAGACACAAGGATGATAACCTTTTCCTCTTCCTCAATCAAAGGATGCAAGGTTAAGTTAGGTGGTTTCTCTATGGGAGGAGTAGGCATTGGGATTTCCTCTTCAGGAATGATTTTTGAAGGGGGAGTAGGTTACTCGATGGTTGATGAGAAAGGTAAACTGGGTGCTTAGTTTGATAAGTCGATCAAGGGAGGGGTTTATGGCTCTAATACCTTGATAAGTGGAAGAGGAGAAAGGGGGTTTCATTGGTTTGATTTTTGAAAAGAGGAGAAGGTAACTCCACTACCTCAATAAGCTAAGAGGGTGAGAGACAGATAGGTTGTTGAGCAAGTTCTTTAACAATGAATGCATCAAGAACCATGTTAACAATATGGGCATCATGAGAATACTCAACCATTTTACTTTCATTCTTGGTAGGTGGATGGTTGGGAAAGGGTTACCTAAAGATGTCAAGGGATTTGTTCAATGGTGTATTGGGTTTTTCCAATGCGATCTCCCCCTTATTGATAAGGGGTTGGACAAGGCTCTTAAAGGTATTTCACCTACTAACATCATGCCCTATCACTCAGTAGAAGGTACATAGATCATTCTTATTGTACCAACTAGGTGCTAGATGAGAAGAGTAAAATTGCTAGAGTGGTTTGATAGGAGGAAATTGGATGATAATAGCTTTAAATAACTTCTCTAAGATTGAAACATAAGATTCTCTGAGTAGAGTAAATTGCTTCTGGTTATTATGATTTTAGTTCCTCATGTTCTGATTTGAGGAACTAGTGGAATTTTTGTTGTTTAATAGATGGTGGAGGAGCGGCCTTAAGGATAACCAAATTTACATTTCCCTTACTCTTGGTAGTGGTATTTAATTGGTTACTTGGCTTGGAGGAAGAGGCCTTATTGTTTTTGTAGGTTGAGTTCTTGTTTTTGAGCTTTAACTTTCCTTCATCAATGGCTCGATTCTCTAATTTATAATCCATGGTAAAATCTTCATCAAGGGTTTGGAAGCATTGGACATGTATTTTAGAGGAGATATGCTTGACACATGCCCGAGTAAAGAACTCTAAGTTTGGGTTGAGGTGGGGAGAAGGAAAGTTGGATAATTAGGCTTCTCCAATGAGCTACAAAATTGGCAATAGATTCAACCTCAAATTGATGGATAGAGTAGAGGTCGATGATAGAATCTTTCTTAGAGATATTGATAAAAAAGTGGTCCAAAAGGTTTGAACTAGTTGGGTGAAGGAGAAAAGGGAGTGCTTGGGTATGGCACTATACTCTTCCAATGTCAGACCAGCTAGGGATATGGGGAAGGTGTGGAGAAGAAGGGCATCATCATAGGTGATGAGATAATAAGCATGCTTAAATGCCTTAAGGTGCTATTGAGGATCCTCTTTACTTTGGAATTTAGATAACTTGGGAAGCTTCCATTGGGGAGGATATGACTTAATGGGTACGGATGGATGGATAGGTTCATTGTAGACTTAGTCATATGACAAGATGTTGTGAACACTCCAAATGGATGAATCTAAGGTGTTCATCTTGTCCATAAGCATATTCATTAGGTATACTTTGCGTTGTGCACCTGAAAGGTTATAAGGCGCATACTACTACGGTGGTTTGGAGACATATTGGTAATGGGTAGGAGGTTAGGAGGCTACCACATATTGGTAAATGGATATAAATGGTTGGATGGAAGATACATAAGGGTAGGTAGATGTAGGTGGTTGGGTAGTGGGTAGGGGTACATACCCTTGTAGGTTAGGGATGTAGCCAAAGTTTGGTACAAGGGGTGTTTGTTGGATAGGAGTGGTAGTTGGGTCGGTGACCAATGGAAGGGTAGTGACCCTTGTAGTGATTGATGGTAAGGCATAGGGTATGGACACCATAAGGATTTGAAGCAGAGTAGTGGTTGATGGATTAGGGGTACCTAAAGGAAGTTCGATAATGCTAAAATTAGGCAATCCTATTGTGGAGGAGTGGTTGGTAGGAGTGGAAGGTATAAGGGCAATAGTAGTTTGGGTTAGTTGGTTTTCTATGGTAGTCTCGAATGGGTTATTGGTTGAGGAGGAAGCTTGGGTAGTCAACGGTTGGGTAGTAATCATGGTAATAGAGGTGCTCCCTATGATGTGTGGAGGTATGCCATAAGGCTGATCTATGGGTGGGGCTGAAGCTGGGATATGGTAAGACATGGTTGTAAGATAATGTTGCAAGGCTATGGGATTATTATCTGAGAAGGTGGAAAAGTCCGCATCTCCTTGAAGAACCTCTTGGGGGAAAGTAGGACTTCTCGAGGGGTGAGGAGAGTCTACTAGTTTAGAGATGTAGTTTATAGATGAAGAGGTAGAAGAGGTAGGTTGGCTTAGTGATGATTTTTGGCTTAGTTATCTTCACTACTAGCGAGTGAGAACCATACAAGATAAGGGAGATAGAAAGCACAAACAACCTCACTACTCAAGAAAAAAGAAGATAAGATATGATCAAATAAATCAAATCACACTCTAAAATATATGTTAATCTCTAGATTTTTAATTAATCTCACTTTTGGCTTATGCCTTAAGAAGTATAATGTGACTAAAATTGGTTTTTAGAGTGGTTACTAAAAAGGAAGTCTATGGTTGGTTTCAAGTTGTATTTAGATGCTCAAAAAGAATCTGAATTAGAATCAATACGTGGCTTGGTATTGGGGCCTACCCCTTCACTTCACACACCATAGTGATAAGGGTATCAAGTTTTTAACCAATATATATTGATATCTAGAGATTATACTCAAGTAGAGAGCTAATTTGGTTCTCCCCTTGGTAATGACCTCCAAGTGGGATTACTAGGAAAGGGTAAGGCTACTGCTAAGTGATGAAATCTTAATTGGGCCTTGTATCAAGTTTGTTTGATGTTTTATTGATTAAAGTGGTTTGGTTGAATGTGTAAAACAAAGAGTGAAACTATGATAGATTACTTTGATTTTAAGTTAAGCTATGTGAACTAAACTTTCAAGTAGTTGATATATGCACTTAATTTTATGCTAAAAAAATTGATTTCGTTAATGAACATAAAATAGAGAGAGAATGCAAGAAACCAAGAACCCAAGTAGAGACACAAGGGTCCCACCAGACATGCTAGATGTTTCAATGAATTTATACTTATTATTTTGAAAAAGAAAAAGAATAAACTAAGTATGGGTATGGTTGAAAAACCTGTTTGATTGTGCACACATAGAATTAGAAGATTGTGAAGAACTCCTCTTTGGATTGTGAAGATGATCTACAAATAAGAAAGCAATAAAGCCAATTTATTTGTTAGACAAATAGCTGAGTAGATTTCCTAGCAAGAGCTTCCTTGGGGGCTATCAATTCACATGTTTTAAATAATTACGTTTATAAAATAGATTAGAAAATAATTAAATCAATAGTGAAAAGGTATTGAAATTGAAAGCAAGAATGCTTGATTAATAAATATATTAGAAATGATTAAATTAGTGATAAATTAATTAATACTAGTGCTATGTGGTTGGGGTCAACTTAAAAAAATTAGAAAGGGCTCTGTGAATAGGCAAGGACACAGTTAATCAAGTTTGATTGGGGGTAGATAGGTGAAAATAGTTTGTTGGAATTTACTACCACAGTGACCATTAGTGATCAAGGTGATCGTCGATGGATGGATAGACCATCAATGGTTAAGACAACCATCGGTGGTTACTATGTGTAGATATGGGTTAGTAAAAAGGTTGATTAACATGATCTCAAAGTGGGATTCCAAGAGTTGGGTTGTTACTGGGAGGAATGCAAAAAGCAAGCAAAGTAATTTTAATGGTAAAAATCAAGTACTTATCTTATAAAAAGTTGATAAGGTGATTAGTTAAGGTGGTTAACTCATTGGTAGAGTCTGGCATGATTCTGAATAAGTAATTTTACTTGGAACTTTGGTGGAGCTACGAAGGCAAATCAGCTCTCTAACATAGTAGCTAGTTTGCTAGATTGTTGATGATGATTCAACTGCAAAAAAAACTTAGGTGCACAAGATCTTGATGATAATTGTAGATTACAAATCAATTTCACCTCCTTGCTCCTCTCTTCTTATAGGTAAGGCAAGAGAATTGCAGCAAGACGTGAACTAAGCCTTTTAATTTTAACTCACACATGTAATGGTTTGCAACTAGATTTAGATTAGTTATATTTATAAAGTCAAGGTGGGTGAGTTTGCATGTTGGTGGTTGAGGAGGGGAACCTAGACCGTTGATGGTCAAGGTGACCATCAATGATCAACCTAATCATCGATGATTGAGGGTGAAGGGTCAAATTGGGTAAAATCTAGGGTTAATCCAATTTAGTCAAACTAACTACAATTGGGTTTGGTTAGGGGTCAGAAGGTTAAATTTGTCTCAAGGGAGTTCTAATGTGGTCTACTGGTATTTTAAAACTAATAATCATGGTGTACGGATTTCTTGTGACTACACTATTTTCCTTATGTTTATAGAAGCAACTAGATCTAAGAGAGCATGAGATGTATTAGAAATTGCATATCAGGGTACAACTAAGGTTAAATTATAACCAAATTACAAATACTTAGGATATTTTTTAGAACTTGCATATGAAATATTATGATTCTATGGACTAGTTCTTAAGTCAAGTCATGAATGTTGTTAATCAGATGAGATCACATGGAGAAGAAATAGTTGACCAGAAGATTGTATAAAAAGTTCTCAAGAGTCTGCCCAATAAATTTGATGTTATAATAGTTGTTGTTGAAGTATCTAAAGATCTATCACTACTATTTGTAGATGAGTTGATGGGGTCCTTATTATCCCATGAATCTAGAATGAACAAGAATAATTCTTCTTCTTTAGAGAATGCATTTAAATCTTAGATGTCATTTGGTAGAGGTAGATCAAGTTTCATAGGTAGAGCTATAAATAACATCAATAGAGGTGGAAGAATTAGTCTAGATCAAAGTGGAAGGACAAATCATATTTTTCATTCTAATATATCTAGAGGATGTGGTGGTAATAACCACTTCCAATAACAATCTCAAAGGTATGACAAATCCAATGTTTAGTGTTATTACTACAAGAAGTATAGTAATTACGCACATGAGTGAAAAAAAATAAGTAGATGTTAGTAAAAAAATTAAAATTTATCAAGTATGTCTAAAAGTAATTTTGATTCATTATTCATCACATGTCATGTTACTCAAGATAGCTCTCGTGATGTTTGGTTTTTAGATAGTGGATGTAGTAATCATATGACTAGAATTAGAGATTTGTTTGCTAGTTTATATAATTTTGTGAAGTCAAAAGTTAATTTAGGGAATGATAAAAAGTGTCAATCATGGGGAAAGGTATAATTAATATTTGAATAAAATTTGGTGCAATAAAATATATTCCAAATGTTCATTTTTTACCTAGATTGAAGATAATGTAGTAATCATAGCGTATCTTTTAAAGATAATGTTTGTACTTAGACTAAAATTGTATAATTGTAGATACTCTATATCCTTTCTACACTATCCCCACATTATATCCTTTAAAATATACTCTATATCTTTAATAGATGGTGTAGAAAGGATATAAACTCTCTTTTAAAGATAATGTTTGTACTATTCTAGACAAAATTCCTAGTGATAGTGTGATTCCAAAGGTTAAGATGACTAGGAACTAGATGTTCCCACTCTAGATTCATAATGAAAGTCACAAGATAGCACAAGGAGTTCCCATTCAAAAGGAAGAAAATTTCAAGCCAACATATTTAGATAAGACATGGATCTAAAATCTAAGGTATGAGAATCTTCATTTTAGAGGTTTGAACTTATTGTGGAATAAATAGATGGTGATAGGATTACCACCAATCAAGGACCTAATTCATGTGAGAATTGTATTCTAATGAAACAACATAGATAGTTTTTTAATAGGCGTGTCTTACAAAACAAGGGAACCATTAGAGCTTGTCAACACTGATTTATATAGACCAATGCATACTCCATGATTAAGAGGAAGTTTATATTTTCTGAATTTTAGTGATGATTTTAATAGAAATCTATGGATTTATTTTCTTAGATAGAAATTTGAAACTTTTGAAAAGTTTAAGGACTTCAAAGCAATGGTTGAAAAATAGAGTGGCAAGTACATCAAAGATTTGAGGTTAGATGGAGGTGGAGAATATAATTCTAATAATTTTTTATATTTTTCTAGATATCATGGAATAAAGTAGTTTACTACAAGGTATGCAACATAACATAAAATATACAGAGAAAAAATAACCATAACAGAGATGTCAGAAACATGTTGAAGGCCAATCATTTTCCTAATGAATATTGGGCAAAAGTAGTATCATGTGTAGTGTATATTCTGAACATATGTCCTACAAAGAGTGTTAAGCACAAAATTCTACAAGAAGCATGGAGTGGAAAAAAAATCAATGTGTCACACTTAAGAATTTTTTGAACTGTGGAATATGTACATGTGCTAGAAGAAATAAGAAAAAAATTGGATGATAGAGCTAAGAAATGCATCTTGATTAGTTACAATGAGGAGTCAAAAGCCTACAAGCTGTATAATCTGATTACCAAGAAGGTGATAATAAACAAAGATGTTGAATTCAATGAAGAAGCATGGGATTATAGTTTTTTATAAATTAATCACAATTATAGAAGTGATACCTCAAGGGGAAGAAGAGTCAAAAGAACAAGAAGTACAAGGTGGGCAACCAAGTTCACAAGTAATAAGTACACCAACAAAAAGGTCTACTAGAAGAGAGTTTAAGAGAGCTGAGAACACCAAGGAACATTTTATAAGGTGAACCATCAAGCCATCCTACTCTCAACTCACAAGTAAGTGATCAGATTGATCCTACACTAACCTTGTTAGAATCTCAACATAGAGGTAAGAAAATAAGAAGTTTGAAAGAAATTTATGATCAAGGAGAAGATAATTTAGATTTACATTCAATTTTTATTTTATTCTCTTATAATCATATATATTTTGAGGAAGCAATTAAGAAATAAAATTTCATCAAGGCTATGGATGAAGAGATGGATTCCATTGAAAAGAATGAAACATGGAATCTAGTAGATCTACCTGAAGGTAAAGATTGCATAGGATTCAAATGGGTCTACAAGACCAAGTTCAATGTTGAATGTAAAGTTGACAAGTATGAAGCAAGGTTAGTAGCAAAAGGTTTTACAAAACAACATATAATTGATTATAATTAGACATTTGCACCAGTTGCTAGACTTGATACAGTTAGAGTTGCATTAGCCATAATAATACAAAATAGTTGGAAAGAGTTTCAAATGGATGTAAAATCGACATTTTTGAATAGTTTAAAAATAAAATAAATGTATGTGTAACAACCCCTAAGTTATGAAGTGCATAAACATGAAAAAAAAGTATGTAGATTGAATAAAGCTCTTTATGGTCTCAAGCAAGCACCAAAATCATGGTATAGTCTAATCAATACATACCTAATCAGAAATAGTTTCAACATAAATAGTAGTGAGCGCACATTGTATACAAAGATAAATGAACAAGGTCAATGTTTGATTGTGTGCTTATATGTTGATAACTTAATATTTATGAAAAAAATCAAAAGACATGTACAAATCAGTCATGAAGAAAGAATTTGAAATGGATGATATAGGATTGATGAGATATTTATTAGGCATTGAAGTTCTTAAATCAGATGATGGTATTTTCAATTGTCAATCCAATTATGCCAAGGATGTGTTAAGAATATTCAAGATGATGAATTGCAATCCAGCACCAACTCCAATTACAACAAGGACTAAAATCAACAAGGATGACAAGGGATTCAATATAGATCTAACTATGTACAAAAGACTCATTAGAACTCTAATGTATCCCACATCTACAAGGCCATATATTATGTATGGTGTTAGTTTATTTTCAAGATTTATGAAATCTTTAAAAAACTCATATTGACAAGTTGGAAAGATGATATTAAGATACATAATAGGAACAATAGGTATGGAATTCTATATTCCACATCTAATGATTTCAATTTGATTGGCTATACTAACAGTGATTTGGTAGGAAGCACAGATGATAGAAAGAGTACTTTCGGATATGCCTTTCATTTTAGATCAAGTTTAATCTCATAGGCATAAAAGAAGTATACTAGTATGATAATTTCATCCGCTAAAGTAGAGTATGTAGTAGCGATATCATCAATTTGTCAAGCAGTTTGGATGCGGAGAATATTCTTAAATCTATTTCATACATAAAAAGATCCAATACCAATCTTTTATAATAACAAATCTGCAATTGCATTGTCGAAGAATCATGTTTTTCACAAGAAGAGCAAACACATAGATATAAGGTTTCACTTCATCAAAGAGCTAGTGAATAATGAATAAATCTATTTAAGAGTTTTGTAGATCTGAAGACCAATTGATAGATATATTCACAAAGGCATTAGGTAAAAAATATTTGAAAAAACTTGGGTATTATGGATGTTAAAGTAGCTAGTGAAAGAAATTAAAGGGGAGTGTTGGATTATATTATATTTCCTTACACTATCAATTGTCTCCACCACCGTCCCACTTCTACCGAAAGTAAACTACAGTGTCTCCCCCTGCACCGAATGTGTTCCCCACTAACTTTTATCTCCATGATCAATAGTCTCTGCACTATTAACATTTTTCCAAATTCTTCGAAGTCTTGTATATATGAGAGGCATTTGTATGAGTTTATGCAAGGGGAAAGACACGCAGAACCTTGTCTGGGAAAGCTGAAGCTTTCAGTGTTTTTGTTTAAATCTCTATTTATGTGTATTTGCTGCAAGATTAATAGAAAGTCCAGTTTGTTGTCTTTCTTTTATGCTTTCAGTTTGTTGTTTTTCCTGTACATATCCACTGCAACTGTATGGGCGACCAAAACATGGTGTGCAACAACATATGGTTCAGACAGGGAATTCCCAGTGATGCATTTTCCATAAGGGACAGAACACCTTACAGGTGGAAAAAATCCGGTGGAGTAACCCAGTGGCACAAATAGATTCGGCTCATTCATTGTAGCCCATTATCGGACACGGTCCCTGAAGGCCTTGAAGCAAATGTCTGCGTAGCTTTCAAATTCCTCTCTGCAGTACACAAACAAGTAAATTCCACCTTTGTTGGAGTTGGGATAGGAAGAAATGTTACGATTATATACATTATCTTTGGACTGAGCCATCCGTCGTAATTGTCTTGAAGAGCCTCTGGAAGGTTGAAATGGAACAAGGTAATGAATGGTTGGATGTCTGCAAGTTGGGTTGCAACACTCATTCACTTATTTCAACCAAGAACTGTCTTTACAATAATGCATTTAACTACTTTCACAGACGTGGGATATACCATTTCGAAGAAGGGCATTGATGAAGTTATTATAATGTTCAATTTTAATTATTTTGATTTTATTAAAAAAAAAAATTAAATATAAAATGAATAGAAATTTCATTTTAGTAAATTAGAGATTTTATGTTTTCACGATTTATGATAATTATAAAAAATTGAGAGGAAGGGCACCCAGTTCACCTGGGAAGATGCGAGACCAGGATATGGAGAATCTAAAAGTGTCTATTCCAAGTGAACACATAAGCTTGATATCTACTTGGTTTTGTAATCATGGTTGGTAAATTTGGTCCCAGGGATATTGTGAAAATTGATGAAAACAGATAAATTGAGTAGAATGTCCCTGATATTTGTGATATTGATCATCTGCGACGTTTACGTTGCTTCCATCTACTACTCTTCCGGTAAATACATAATTAAATGTATTTACTTATAATTTATTGGGTAGAGAGAGAGAACATAATTAAAAACATAGAGAGCCGGGCGGAACCTGGTGAATGAGTGAAGGCATCCCATGTGCTAGGACCTTTACCGTCTTCATTCCATGCACCTTCATACTGTTACAAGTATTTCACAAGCCTTTCTTTGTTATAATGTCATTCACCATAATAATCACAGGACAACATGACATTTTTTCAAAAAATATACGCTGTTCCAAACATGAAATTCGGGGGGAAATCGGTGGTGTTCAACAAAATGTTAAATAAGGAGCACAAAAACAACGATCGAATCACTTCCATGTTTTATCCGAAAAAGATTATTTTCAAGAACCTCAAATTTTGCTGAGATATTTACGACGATGCGAAGGCAGGCTGAGCAGTCAGACTTGGTCCAAATATATAAAGTGGATAAGGTAGGGGTAGGTACGCAAGTGTACGATGCGAGCAAATGAAAACATTTGTCAACCCACTTTTTGTCAATATCTCCTCCTCGAATTTTTTTGTGGCAAAGTTAAAATTGCGCGTGATTAAATTCAAAAGTTTGACAATGTTTGGCAAATGGCCATTTCAACGTCGCTTCGATTCCACAAAGTTGGGTGGGTGACTACTTCCCCGGGAATTTTGATTCAATCAAATTTGTTTTGTATGAAAATGGCACTTCCCTTTTCATACATCAAGCATTTCCCCCTCTATGAAGTTATTTCATTTTTCCAATTTATTTGTGAACACGAACAATAACCCAACAACTAAATGGTCTTTACGTGTTACGATCCACTTTTCTAACGATGACGACATGTTAGATGTAGGTGTATTGCATTATTATAAACCATGGGAAATCCCTTTAAATAGCATTTAATTGATTATTTTTAAATTCGGTAGATGCCATTCACATAAGACTTTGGTGCTTATTTTTTCTTATATTATTTAAGATTTTATTTGTTTTGAAACCACTCTATAAAAATATGTCGAAAATAATAAATTATAAAAATGAAATAATTTTATCAATATACATCAAATATTTCGGACATTTTATAAGACCTATCACTAAAGAAAAGAATGAAGCTAATTAGAGTTAAGACACCTTATCAGTCATATGCCTCCAAATTTATTATACATTGAATATGACAATGCATATGAATTGGAGATGTGCCCTCTTTTGAGATGTGGGGTGAACATGTGAACTTCATATCTCAAAAGAATGTCATTAGATGTAACATGTATAATATAGAATATAAAAACTACTAATGTATCCAGCGGTATACAACTTATTTTATTATAGACGATAGATTTAACTTTCAGGGTACTTATCTGCTTTGTGATTATTGGCTCATAATGTGATTTTATTGGTGCATGTTTTTTGTGTTTTCATATTTGTTTCTAGTTACTTTTGTTTTCTTTTTGCTACTTTTTTTCTCTCTTCTCCCCTTGTCATCTTGTCGTTTTATTATTTTTATTCTACCAACATAATATGTTCTTGGTTTGCAGGAACATATTAGTATAAACTTGATATGAATAGGAACGTAATAGTACTATCCTAATTTGACTAGGAATGCAATAAGTTTCTAAATCCCTCTTTTTGGACTTTTTTGACCCTTCCTTTGGGTCTCCCATTGTGTTATTCTTTTATCAATGTTTCCTATGAATTATGTCTTCCTAAGTGCCAATACGATCATTATTTTAACTTTATAAGTCTATAAATACATGTACATTATTACATATAGGAAACCAATAAAGTGAATGAGAATTTAATTCCAAGATCGAAAATGATAAATATAAGTTTTAGATACCCAAATTTGGTATGAGCCTTGTCTGCACAATATTTTTTATTTGAATTTTTATAGATAGACTCTAAATTGTGAATAAAGCACTTATTGGGATATTTTTCTTAGTCATATGTCTTCTTGTCTACTTCATTTGACTGTGTAGTGTTTTCTTTATTTTTTTAATCTTTCATAAGGATCCCTAGTCTTGAATTTTCAGTTCTGAGTTTTATGTGGGTTTAGAACAATATCGGTAACATCAAATATTGTTGGTTACGAACAATATAGGCCTTTACCAATAGTGTCTTAGAGTATATTTTGGGTCTATTTTGGGACATGACACCTTTTAGGGCACTTCCTCTTATCATTTTGGGTATATTGGGTTTAACTTGTGCATGCTAATAGTTCTTAAATTCAAAGTTGGTAACATGATATATGGAAATACCTTAGGAGAATTTTAAAGATAATATTTCATTAATTAAAAAACATACAAATATAAAATATACATCTTGATTATTATCTTTAAAAATATAAATTTTCTAAAGGATAATTTTAATTGCATGATTGTACCAAAGGAAGATCTAAGAAAAAAATCATTTAGACTTGCATTCATATTATTTTTCACACATAAATGTTAATTGAAGAACTACATGTGGTTTGATCCCTTTTCGTAGTATTGAAGATGTAAGAAATGTTAAACTATTCAACAGAGAATGGGGATTGGTTGAGGTTATTCCAACCCAACTTTTATGACCCTTATTTTAAGTGATCTTGGTGTCAAAAGTGCACTCTAGGATTTTGGAGCAAAGAGAATTAAAAAAATTATTTACATAGGTTAAAGGTGAATGAATGCATTAAAAAAACCTATAGACACAAGTGCACCTATGTGGGCAATCATAGATTGACAAAGTCATTTTGGATGGTATGGTAGATAGTGGATAACTCCTGTCACCATAGGTGTTTGAGCCTTATTGGTAGTGTCCTATAAAGCTTTAATAGTCTATTTCCTTATCTGAACTAATGCCAAGAAATTATAGATCATATCTGAGGATTGTGATAAAAATAATGAGAAAACATAACAATAAATCATTTAAGTGCCTTAACTTTATTCTTCACTTGATCATTTCTATAAATAATAAGTTCAGTAAATCATAGTTAACATTCAAACTTGTGTGATTAATGATATATATTATGCAATCTAAATTATCATAGTCTTAATTTGTTTGGATATCTTGAACCTAAATTAGGTTAAAACATCCTAGTGAGCCTGATCTTAGTCTTGAGAAAGGAAAACCCTAGCTTTCCCTTAGGATTTAATCCTTCTTTCTCAAGGTTTCATATTTATGCATTAATTTATAATTTTCAGATCTAAGTTTTTATCTCCCCACCATTGGTGTCTATTTCTCCTAAGGTTTCAATTGTTAAATTCCAATCCTTAAAACCCTAGAATTCTATGATTTCACTTATCCTAAGAATATAATTTTTTTCTTGTATTCCTTGTCATCTTAAGGTTGGTAAGTTATTTATGATTTTGCATCCCAAAAAAAATATATAATAGGTCTCATGCTTTCATTTATTTTTTTAATATTTGCATTATAATTCTGTGTTTTACACAAAAACAAATTATTTATATCACCCACTTTCCTAATGATGATGATATGTTAATTTTATGTGTAATACAATAAATTACACTTTATAAAAGATGGAAAATTATGTTAAATAATATTTAATTAATTATTTTAAATTTATTAGTAGGCAATTCAAATATGCCTTTGTTACTATATAGGATTTGATTTAATTCAACATCTTTATCTCAAATTTAGAGAATTTTAATAACATGTAAACCATAATTTCTTCTACTTTCCCCTTGAATGATCCCAATATCTAAATCTTGAGGAAAAAAATTCAAATATTGGGGGAATATTGGTCAACCAAGTGAATAACAAAACTATCTTGGTATTTTTTAGGCCTTCAAATGGTGGAAACCACTCTATGAAAATATGTCAAAAATAATAAGTTGCATAAATGAAATCATTTCATAAACATACATCAAACCCTAAGTCAAGTGCCAAAAGTGCTCTAGGACAAATACTAGCTCTAACAGTGATAAATTCTCTAATGATTCCTTTATCTCTCTATAATACTTGTGAGTTCTCATATATTTTCTATGAATGAAAGATAGATATTATGTCTACCTAAGTGAGTTAAACACTTGTCTACTTATATAAGACATCTAAATTCTAGTTAAACAACACTGACACTCATGTTGACTTATAATGATTAGGATCTAAAATGATGGAAAAAGGTGGAAACAAGGGGATTTGAAACATAAGGTAAGATAAGGAATATAAAGGGAGTATACAATAGGAAAGTGGGGAGAGAGAAGGTGGCAGGCTAAATGGGATTTTTCAAGGTGAAAGTCAGCATGAGAGGCCATATTTTCCATTTTAAACCAAACTAGCTAAAATTGACATGCATTTTAAATTAGTTATAAAATAACACTAATTAATTACACTGGGCCATTTTAAGGTTTCTACATTTTTCCCCACTTTTATATGTGTATGCATACTATAGACATTTAAAGTTTGCATTAGACACTTGGAAAAATAAAATTTGGCACACTTTGAAATAATTAGACTTTTCATACACATTTAACCCATGTACACACTTTCCCTTATCTATCTACTCACTTGTTGTCTCAATCCTTACCTAATTTAAGTGATACACATATTTAGGATCACCCTAGTTCGTGCAAGAACATTTCATAATCCTAAACAAACTATCTCCATATTTTAGATCTCTAGTTTTCATTCACATGATAGTAATGGAAATAGTCAGGCAATTATAGTTTACCACAAGTGTTTACCTCTTTTGGTAGTGTCTAGGAACACTCAAAGTCTAATTTTAAAACTAGGGTGTCTCCATTAGGTTGAAGTAAAAATGTTTCATGAGTTAGCCATACTAAGAAACATCAAAGAGGAAAATATAAATATATATCAATCCTAAGATTATTCAAACTTGTTAGCTTAGTCACTACATATCAATCACATTGATAAATTACTAATCCCTCTCTTGAGGAAAAAATAAAAGCATAAACATATGAAAACTCCTCAAAGCATAAACCCTAGATCCAAGTATAAATACAAATGTTGGTCAATGTTGCATGGTTTCAAGTTTCAAAATTCAAACATTGCATTGAATTATAGTATGATCATGATGGTGTACACATATACCTAGGTGGGAGAACTATGTGTAGTTTGATCCTTCTTCAAAGTATTATACTATAGTAACACTCAATCACTTATTAAGGAGTGGTTCAAGATGTCAAACACATATTTATAACCCATTTTTTAAAGATCGTTTTATGTCAAAAGTGTATTTAGGGTTTAAAAATAAGGATAAGTAAAACAAGGATCAATGCACAAGATCTATGAAAAACACAGACATAGGAGAAATATAAAAATGCAAGTGTAGTGATATAAGGGATAATAGACTCACATAGTCAAAAGGGATGATACTGATAGAGCCTAGACTAGTACAATCACTGTAAATATATGAGCTTCATTGGTAGTGTCTGCATAGGATTTGATATCTTATTTCCTAATTGGATAAAAATCTAAGAATTTTTAGGGTGTGATGAATACAATGAGCACTTGAAATTATAAATCATCTAAGTGCATTTCATTTTCATTTTTTTTATTAACTTTAAATATAATAAGTGTAATACCAATCTACTCTTTTACATTCATATTTTTATGATTATTGTTATATCTGACAATTCATAATTTTATCATATTTTTAGATGACTTTAATCACAAAATAAGTAAAACATTTTGGTAAACCTAACTATTGACTTGATAATGACAAACCCTGAGTCTTTTCTACTGTAAGTTTTCATCTTTCCTTCTTAAGGTTTTGAATTTATCCTAAATTTTGGTTTGAATTTCACATCTAATTTATGATTTCCCTCATTTACATAAGCAAAATCCTATCATAGTTGTAATGGGATCTACTAATAGTTTATATTTTGTGATCCAAGCTATGATTGTCATGATTATATGTTTCTTTCCTAAAATATACAATATGTTTACAATCCATGCAATGAATTAGGTTAAATATATTTTTAATAAAGCCAAGTATTATATTAATAATGATAATCTCTTAGCTCTTTTTTGTAACACATATTGTATAAATGTCTAATTTGAGATGCTTTCAATTAGTATTCAGCAAGAAAGGTCATGTATGAATCATCTTGTTACTCCTCCCATATACCTCAAGATAGTGATATCTTCCATCCCTCACATACTATTCACCTTAGGCTTATTTTGGATACAGATGCCCATGCTATCACAAAAACAAGAGTTAGGGTGCATACTCATGTAGAATTTTTGCAAGAATATCAGATATGAAATGTTTAAGGTTCTTAGTGTAGACACTATAAAATTGTACAATACCATTCTAGATGTTGAATTAACCTTTAAACCACCCCTTGGCCCCCTTTGGGTTATATTATTTACCAATTCTCCCATTACTTACCTCAGACCATTTATTAGGGAACTAACCACCAGTTATGATTAGAATTAGCTAAATTTAGCCAATTTTGACTATGTCCCCTTGACTATTGACCATCAGCCCTCAACCACTGATGGTTGACCAGACTATCAATAGTTACTTAAAGCTCTGCCTCAAGACTACATGTGAAGGAGTCAACTGGACTTCACTCATTGATTACTAGCTATCTAATTTTAGCCTATTGTTCACATGATCAATGCATGATTAGATTATTTGTTAAACTATTTGATAAACCATTTATTAAACTCTTTGATTTCAATGATCCTTTTCTCTATATTAAGATATGAAGAGAAGGTTTAATTGATTATGGAGGTTGAATAGATTGGGGTGTAAAATATTCTAACTCCCAGGTGAATCCAAAATCTTCCAAACAAACCAAGAACCAGGTTAGAGACTTAGGGTTCTTCTGCAACTCACTATCTTAAGCCAAGGTATCATTACTCTACCAAAATTTCTCTAGGATCCACAACAAATTTTAGCCCACCTCAACATTCCTTAGACCATCAACACCTAAAAGCTAAGTATCTATGTTTTCTATCAAGATCTAGTAATTACCTTTATTCATTTTAGTGCTTGGGTCATTCCCATTCTTTGCACTTCATTCCCTATGTTGGAGTTTTAAAACTCTAGACACTTCAAATTCCTACCCAAAACCACCCATATCCTATTCTAATCACATAAACACCCAAATCCCAAACCAGATACTTCTAAGCATTACTTTCTATCTTGCAACCAACATTCAACCTAAACACCACTCCCAAAACCTTTCTATAACCCTCCCCAATAGATTTATTTTCCCCAAAAAAAATTCTATAGTAATCACTGATGGTCTTACCTAACCATAAATGGACTTACCTAACCACTGACGGTTAATAACTGTCGATGGTCACCTAACCATCGATGATCATTGTGTGTCATTTTTTAATAGCAAGCTGATTTGACCCATCTACCTATACCCAAATCTTAATTTATGAGTTTCTATTTTACTATAGAACTTCAAATTATTTTATAATTCAATTTTGAGTAATTTAGCATTAGTATTCAATCATTTATTTCTATTTTTAATCAAAATCACTTATTTCTTTTCAAGTATTTCTTGTATTTGATTTTAGTACATTCTATTATTTCATGCAAGCATCTAGTTTAAGTTTATCAAAACTTAAGTGCTTTGAAAGTGTGGACTTATAGCCTCCAAGGAAGCTTGTTCTTCTTGGGTCTAGCTCATGCTAGGCAATCCACCCTACTATCTCACTAATCCACCATTTTCTAGATTGCTTTGTTATATGCAGGTCATCCTCCCCAGATAAATAGGAGTATCAATAATCATCTAGATTCATATATGCACAACATCTAGGTTATACTAACCTCACCTTTATTTCAATTTTTACATCTTTATTAAATAATAAAATAAATCAATATTTTAATGAAACATTCTGGCACGTCCGGTGGGACCCTTGAGCATTTTATTGGGTTCATAGTCATATAACATTTAGTTGTATTAGATAAGAGTCATTAATTACATTATTTTCTAAAACTTAAACATTTCTTATTTCTTTTCTTCCATTCCAAAATGCATGTTCTAGTTTCTTTTGCTTTCTTAGAGAAAAAAGTAAAAATTGTCATTTTTGCTTTCATTTTTGAAAATCAAAAGTACTCATTCTAGGCCTAAGCTTTGCATCACCATATCGTATTTAGGTGCATCTTAGTTATTTTTTATTCATTTGAAAAGACACCAAAATTTTAATCCATTGTGTGCTTATATTGATTAGTTCACATAGATTAACTTAATCAAGTAAATTAATCATAGTCTCACTTCTTATCATACACAATACCAAACCACACATTCAATCAAACATAGAAATATTAACATAATTCCTGATTGGGATTTCATCACCTAGTGGTCACCTTTCCTCAACTATCCTACTTAGATTTCACCACCAAGGGGAGAACTAGCTCATTACGCTAGCTAAGTATAATCTATATCAATTTGGTATATTCTAGCTAAGCACCTGACACCCTTATCACTGTTGTGTGTGAATTGATGGGGTAGGTCCCAATATCAAGCCATGTACCAAGTTCTAATATAGATTTTGAGATCTTTTAACTACCTAAAACCATCCTTAGACATCTTCTTCCAGTCCCCACTTTACAATCCCAAGTTTTTCTTAATAACTCCTTAAAATTGAGGCATAAGACCAAAGAGAGATAAAAGTTATTATAGGATTTAAACGTATTTTAGTGTATGCTTATTTTATTTGATATCATTTTATTTTGGTTCATTCTATTTTGAGTTTGTGAGATCGCTTTTCTTTCTTCCTTTACATGGTGCTGACAAGAAAACAGCTAAGAAACCAAGCAAATCAAGATCCACCTCCCAACCATCCATCTTCCTCTTCTTCCTCATCCATGGAGTACCATTCAGATGTGTAAATTTCACCACACCATTCTGTAAGTCTGATTATACCTCAGATAGTTTCCCAAGGAGATATAAATTTCATCATCTTTATGGATAACAATCTCATAGCCCTTTAACATTACCTTAATACTGTGTCTTACTGTACCCCCACTTTGATTCCATCTATTGATCCACACTATGGTATGACATCCAATCTTATGGGTAGCACCTCTATTTCCACCATTTCCACCCAACCCTTAGTCACCCAAGCATCTTCTTCTACTAATAATCCCTCTAATACCACCATCCAAAACCAACCCATCTAACCAACTAACATCCAAACACCTTCCACCCCAACCAATAACTCTTTTAGTATAAGTCCAACCCAACCTTTGGGCACCTATACTCCACTTACCATTTGAGTACCCTCTACTAGTGTTGCCACCCATCCTCTTATTATCTCTACCCCAACAAACTCTACTTTGTTCCAAAGCTTGGTGGTTTCCATACCTTCTACCCTTCCACCCATTAGTACCCAGGTTACCACCCATCCTCAACCTATCAGCCCAACCATACCTCCAACCCAACCCATTTCAACTCATCAACAAGTGTGCATTGCACCCAACCCAAGCTATATTCCTAACCCACAAGGGTATATGGCCCTACCTTCAACCCAACCTCCTATATCCACTCACCCATACATGGCATCTTTCCAACCATCCATGTCCACATACGAATATGTGGCATCCTCTCAATCTTCTACTAGATATCTGTATGTTGCACCTACTTAACCCAAATAGAACATACCATAGAACTATGGGAGTGAACAACTACAAACTGATCTAGTTAAGATGTTAATGTACAAAATGACTAACTTGGAATCATCTATTTTTGGTACCCATAACTTCTTATCCTATGATAAAATTTACAATGAACCAATTCATCCATCCATCCCAATCTGACCTTATCCTCCTCAATGGGAACTTCCAAAATTTTCAAAATTTCAGAGCAAGGAAGATCCTCAACAATATCGTAGAGCATTTAGACACTCTTTTTATTTGACTACTTATGATGATTCTCTCCTTCACACCTTTCCCATGTCCCTATCTGGTCTAGAATTAGATTGAAACACTCCCTCTTTTATTTTTCCCAATTAGCTCAAACCTTTTTAGATATTTTTTCCATAAATATATCTAAGAAAGTTTCCATCACTAACCTCTACTCCATTCGGCAATTTGAGGATGAGTTAATTATTGATTTAGTAGCCCATTGGAGAGGTTTGATAAATTAACTCTCTTTCTCTTTGCCCCAACCCAAGCTGATTGATATTTTTTCTTGGACTTATACCAGATATATTTCCTCCACTCTACAGTTTCAGACTTTCAAGATCTTTGATGAGACTTTCACCATGGCATGGAAATTAGAGATTAGAGACACTGATGAGGGGAAGCTAAAATTCAAAAACAAGAACTCTAGTTTCAATTTAAATGAAACTTCCTCCTTCAAAACCACCAACCACTCCAAAATCAACACCAAAACCAAAGGAACTATGAATGCAGTTATCCTTAAAACCACCCCTCCTCTAGTTGTTAACCAACCCAACTATTCTAATTCCTCCAACTAGAATACCTGAAATTAAAACTGTAACAACCAAAAGCAATATACTCTGCTAGGGGAGTCATAGCCTTCAGTATTGGAAAAAAATTTGAAATCAAATATCATATAACTTCCTCCAATTAAACCCCCATAACAATTCAATTCCTCTCATCCTATATCTGATTAGTATAAGGAGAATGAATTATGTGGTTACCATCATGTCATTGGGCATGATGTTAGCAGATGCAATACTTTCAAAAGCATTTTCCAAGGGTTGATTGACAAGGGAGAAGTCATGTTGGATAACCCCAATGCACTCCCAAATTAGTCACTTGATATTTTTAGGCAGCCATTCCCCAACCATGCCCCTTCCATGAATAATGAAAACAATAAAGAAGAATCCTCCCAAAACCATGAGTTCCATACTATTAATGTGGTTCTTAGTGAGTTCATTGTTGAGGAAACCATTGGCCAAACCACTTCTTCTTCCCCTCCACTTATTGAGGTAGTGGAATCACCTTATATTCCTTTGGAAACTGAAACAAAGGAAATAATTATGCCCCTCTCTTCACTTATTAAGGTAGTGGAGCTACCAAACTCTCCTTTGGAAGACATACCAAAGGAGGCAACCATACCTTTCTCTTCTATCATAGAGCAATCCACTCTTCCCTTGGAAATTATTATTAAAGAAGAGGTCACCTTACCTACCCCTCCCATGGAGGAATCACCTTCCAAAAACTTGGAGCCTTTGATTGAGGAAAAAGATGAGAAAAATGCTTCCCTTTCTCAACCCATGAGTTTTTCCTTTAATTCCAATTCCGAAGTAACCAAACCCATCTATAAGCCATTCTCTAGATTAGTTCAAAACTTAGAGTTCCTATACCAAGCCAATATTGATTAGGCCACATTTTGGCACCATCTTGGGCTTCTTTATCCAACTAAGCAAGAGCCTTCAACCATACCATTTTCAACCCAACTTTCCACTTACACTAGTGAATCCACCATCATCCCATCCAAACCATTGCAAATCTCTACCTCATAAACTATAGACGAACCTTCCAACTCAACTCCACCCAAAGTAACCCAAGCACCTTATACCATCCCAATGAATCCCATCAGATACCTAGGCATTATCCCCACTTAGAGCCTTACTCATCCTCCATTAAAGTTGGATTTATCACCATCTAACCCACCAAAGAAACCCCAAGTTAAGCCAACCAAGAGAGTGGAGCCACTTAGGATCCCAAAAACCAAAACTTTGCCATCCATTTCTACCTTACCTTCCATTTTAGGACCGCATCCTTCTTCCATCCTAGGACCTCATACCTATATTAAGAAAACAAGTCTCCAAAAGACAACCCAAGCCCAACCTCCTCTTTTAGCTACACCTCTACCTATTCTTTCCACACCTACTTCCAAACCATCAATTACCAAGATTTCTACTTATAACCCTTTTATTCCCAAACCATCCACTACCAAGCCTTCTATTTCTAAGCCTTCTACCTCCAAACAATCTACTTCCAACCCATTAAACTCCAAAATTCCACCCACCAAGAATATTTCACCACCCAAAACTCCCATTACAAAGAAAACCAAAACTTTGCCATCCATTTCTACCTTACCTTCCATTTTAGGACCACATCCTTCTTCCATCCTAGGACCTCATCCCTATATTAAGAAAACAAGTCTCCAAAAGACAACCCAAGCCCAACCTCCTCTTTTAGCTACACCTCTACCTATTCTTTCCACACCTACTTCCAAACCATCAATTACCAAGATTTCTACTTATAGCCCTTCTATTCCCAAACCATCCACTACCAAGCCTTCTATTTCTAAGCCTTCTACCTCCAAACAATCTACTTCCAACCCATTAAACTCCAAAATTCCACCCACCAAGAATATTTCACCACCCAAAACTCCCATTACAAAGCCTACTCCTAAGAAGGCTTCTACCCAAAATGTCAAAACCAAAATCCCAACACCCTTGCCACCTTTGTTTGAGTTTTACTCAAACATATTTCAAATATTATTGTAACATTCTTGATTGAACTTGCATCCTATCAAACCATTTGACCCCCATGGTCCTAAGTGATCCTAGTTTAATAATAATCTAATTTGTTCATACCATAAAATGCTAAGACATGATATGGAGAATTATAAATCTCTCCAAGTCATAGTCCATTAACTATATGATGAAGATGACTTATTGACATAAGATCCTCCTCTGAGCCCACTGCCAACTGAGAACCAAAAGTAGCCACCCAACACTTACCTACTCCCAGACTCTCATCTAAGAGTGAGGAAGAACCAAAGCAGTCTTCTAGCCAAGCTCTTTACCAAATCCATAACATCCATGTGGTCACATAATCACAAGCCCAAAAAAAGGATAAATGGAAGGCAAAGGTGTCCATTCCATGGGTATACCCTTCTTCCACCACCTAATCATATAACCAAACCCAAACACCTTCACCTAAACCTAAGGTGTCTATTTTGGGTGCCTCTGAATCCAACCCTTTTGAGTCAGTCCAAAGAGTAGTTCTAAAGCAAATTCACTAAACACTAGTGAAGATAAGTTTATATGAACTAATAAATACTTCACCCCATCACTATTAGGTGATGATAGAGGCTTTGTAGTCCATAGAGGTTCAACCAAAAGATCCATAACCTATAACAACCTTCATCAGATCCCTTCAGCTTTCCACCCTTGTCACCTTCAAGGATTCAAAAATACCCTCTGTTCATCCCCATGATCTAGTTCCTCCCCTCTTCATTACTATGTACATCAACCAAACTTGCATGAAAATGGTTATGATTGATGGAGGGAATAACATCAACATTATCTCCTCCCAAATGTATGACCAACTGAAATTGCCAAAGAACATTATGTTAGAAACAATAGTAGTGATTTGTTCCTTAAATGACACTATGGCAACAAATCTAAGAACTATCATCCTTCACATTTGTTTAGGACCTCACATGCTTCATGTGCTCTTATATATATTAGAAGGCAAGTTATAGTACAACATTTTTCTTAGATTCCCTTGGATCTATTTCATGAATTATGTGCCATCTACCCTACATCGGTGCATCAAGTTTGAACACAAAGTTTAATTAGTTATGATACAAGCTAACCCAAGTCCTTTTACATTATGAAAAATGATGTACCATCCTAATTATTTTCTCCCTCTTTTATCAACCTAAATGATCCAATTCCTTTTACATCATACAACATGATGTACCATCCCAGTGATGTTTTCCCTCTTCTATCAACGAAACCTTCACAAACCAAAGATGACTCCACCTCTTCCATCAACCAAGCCTCAACTATCTCATCCATCCCTTCTACCCAAATCCCTATAAAGGACCCTTTGACATTATAACATCTTTCACTTAGGGAGTATCACCTCTTGACTTTAGATGCTTCCCTACTCCTAAAGAGTATAGCAACCTTGACTAAAATCCTGATTATGATTCTAATATTAAAACCATTATTCCTTTTGGGCCTCCTAATCTCTAAATTTATCTTATTTTTGGGGGACTTGATCAATAAATTTTTGCCTCCTCTACCTCCTTTTCTCCTCAACCACTCACATTTGGTTTATCCTATCTAGATAAACTGGAGTTGACCAAGACATACGTCCAAAGGTGTGCTTAGAAGGGATTTAATATAAGGCATTATGAACATGAACCACGTGATTTGTTTCCATGTAAGACCCAAAAGTCTCATGAGATATTTGGTCTTGGATTCATTTTGCCTTAAGATCCAACCAATTTGCCTCTCGTTACCATCATTGATGAGGAAGCTCCAACCTCACCAACCCCTTCACCATCAAAATATAAGGATCTCAAAGTCATTCCCCCTAAATTTTTTTTCATAAATGTGATTAACTTGGGAAACTTGACTTATCAAAAAGATGGGGAGACCATAACCATTCCTTTGACTCATCTTGAGATGGTAGAAGATGACTCTCCTATAATTAATACCATTCAGTGTCAGGATGATGATTCCCTTCTCACCTATCTTGCTGCAAAAAATTCCTCTATCCAAAAATCTATCCCTCCTAAGACTTCAACCATGTTTAATGAATCCACCATGGATATCAACTTGGAAACTGAGGATAACCCATGCATTTTCAAAATTAGACAATCACTAGATTCCTTAGAGCATCAACATTTCCCTTCCTTCTTGCAAGACCATAGCATAACATTTGTTTGGTCTTACAGTGACTTACTAGGAATTGAACCTTTCATTGATACCTATAATATCATTACTACCTATGATGCCAAGGCTATCAAGTAGAAGCTTCATCAGATGCACCCTCACATAGCCCTTCTTATCAAAGAATAGCTTCAATGACTCTTATTTGTAAATTTCATCCAACCCATTGATTATCCCCAATGGGTCTCAAATGTCTTCCCTATCACCAAAGCAATAGGGGGACTTTGTATTCATGGATTTCCATGATCTCAATCTTGCTTGCCTGAAGGATGACTTCTCTTTACCAAGCATTGACCAACTTGTTGATCTTATAGTTGGACACGAGATGCTATCTCTTATTGATAGGTTCTTAAGTTATAATCAAATCTTTATTTCCACTAAAGATCAACATAAAACCACCTTTATTACCCCTTGGGGAACCTTTTCCTATAGGGTCATGCCTTTTGGTTTGAAAAATGATGGTACAACCTACCAATGTGCTATGACTTACATTTTTAATGACCTTTATCACAAAATCATAAAGGATTACTTAGATGACCTTCTTGGGAAATCTAAATGTCATAAATATCATTTAGCAGTTCTCAATATTATTTTAGAATGCCTCATCCATTACCATGTTCACCTTAACCCCAAGAAATGCATTTTTGGGATCTTGTTAGGAAAGCTCCTAGGATTTATCATCTCTCTTCAAAGAATCAAAGTCAATCCTACCAAAATCAAATCTATCCTTAACATGCCTCCTCTGACCAACCTCAAGTAACTCCATAGTTTATAGGGGAAGCTCCAATCCATTTATCACTTCATCTCTCAGCTATCTGATAGATACCAACCTTTTTAACACCTTATAAAAAAAGATATATCTTTTAAGTGGAATAAAGACTATCAAAAGGCCTTTGATTCACTTAAAGAGTACCTTCTTTCTCCACTTACCATCATTCCTCTCAAAGAAGATTAACCTTTATACCTTTATATTTATACCACTGATCACTCTTTAGGGGAAATACCTACACATCAAAATGAGTAACATAAAGAGCAATTTATCTAATATATAAGTCAAATGATTATAGAGTATGAAACTTGATACACCCATACTAAGAAACTTTGCCTCATCTTAGTCTTCATGGCCTCCAAACTCTGCCACTACCTTCTGAACCACAAGACCTATGTCATAACCAACACCAACCCACTCAAGTATATGTATTCCAAGCCATACCAAAACTAGCGTTGATCAAAAACTTAGAAGTTCTAGTTGATAAATATCTCAATAGCATATAAATATCACAGTAATAATGAATTCTCTGAGAAGATATGTAGTATTACTCAAGATCACAATACAAATATATGCTTGTCTCTGGTAAGAGATGTCTGTCTTCAAATTTCAAGTTACCTATTCATTTATACACATTTTTAAAGCATGGTGAGGATGTGGAAGGTCACCAATATCAAGGGAGATTAAGTGGTTTAACTTCCAATATTTAAAACAATATAGAATTAGAGGAATTACTATTTTTAGAAACTTACTATTTTTGGACAGCATTATTAAAATTGAAAATTGGGGCACTTCCATTGGGTTTTCAGGGGTCAAACTTCATTGAGTGGACCTCAATGCCATTTCATGATTTTTTCCTCATTCTTATCTTTCCAATGGTTCAAATGGTGAGTCAATTGGAGCTACGGTGCAAAAGTTATGGCTCCTAGAAGTTTTGTCATTAATTGGGGTGGAATTGTCACCCAAATTGTCACCTAAATTATTGCCTAGATCACTCCTCCCTCCTTGAAAATCAATGGCCCCCATTGCATCAATGTTACCCATCAAGTGTGGTAGTTGTTTCTTGATTTGATTCTCTGTGAGCCACTCACCTTGATGGCTAAGCTGGCCCCTTTTGACCACTCGATAAAGCGGAATAGAGCGTCCTCTTGTTATCTTCATCTAGGTATCCACAATTTGATCCTCTTCCACTGGAGAAAAAATTTGTGGATCAAGCTCATCAATTTATAGTTTTTCTACTACAATTGAAGTGTCTAATAGAGGTGGGTGATATGGTTTGAGGAGCGTATGGCTTAGTGGCTTATGCTTTTAGCTAAATTTGACCTTGAGTTCCTTTAGAAGAATTCAATTAAATGGAAATTTATTGCTGACCAATTGGCCAAAGCACCTTTAGCAGACAACTAACCATCTCCCCTTGAGTTTCCCAATGAGTCTATCACAACTCTTTCTTAAGAAGACCTCATCTATCAAATGACCATGTTCTTCAATAGATGGAAGTGGAAATATGGTATGGGTGATGGTATCATTCTCATCCCCCTTGATGGTGAACCCCTTAATTTATATTTCAAGCTTGATTTTGATTTTGATTTTACCAATAACATGGTTGAATACGAATCCCTAGTGATAGGTATCCAAACTGCTTTAGCATTGGGAGTCAAGATGATCAGTATTTTTAGTGACTCCTAACTCACGATCAATCAAATAAATGGGTCATATCAATGTAAAAATGATGTCTTATAATAGTATAAATATATAATCTATGTACTCTTATCATCATTTAAGCACTAACTTATCTAAGCCACTCTATGATCTATGAATAGGTTTGCCAATATAATGGCTTCCCTTGCTTCCTAGATCCCATCCGTAGCCCTATATTCTAGAATTTTTATCACAATCCATCATCTTACCAAGACTTATTATACCAAATAGACCTTCTTTCCAATTTTAGTGTAGAAGAGGCCCCATCTGATATTTGATATAAATAGATCTTTGACTATCTCAACCTAGGCATCATTCCCTCCAATATGTCTAGGAATGGTCAAAGAGTGTTTATTCAAATTGCCTCTCATTATACCATACTAAGGGGAATTATTTACAAGCATGGCTTTGATGGTCTCCTTTTTGTTTCCTACATAGTCAATAAATCTTTCATGCTATCAGGGAAATGCATGATAGGATTTATGGAGGACACTTTAGTGGTCTAGCTATCATAAAACATATCCTTCACCTTAGCTACTATTGTCCCACCCTTAACTATAACTATTATTATTATGTGAAGAGGTGTGTTAAATGTCAGCAACACACCAATTGACATCATGCACCGAGTCATAACCTCCAAGTATCTAAGGATTTTTGGCCCTTATAATAATGGGGATTAGATCTTATTGGTGAAATTAACCCCCATTATTTGTAGTGACATCATTCTATCATCACTGTGATCGAATATTTCACCAAATGGGTGGAGGCCATTCCTCTCATTTCTAGAAAAGCTAAAAATATTGTTAATTTTATTAACCATAACATTATCTACCATTTTGGTGTTCTTCATATAATTATCACCGATAATGGTAAATATTTTAAGAATAAAAAATTCCAAGGTCTTTGTGACATATTTGGCATTAAGTTAATTTTCTCCTCACCTTATCATCCATAAGCTAATGCACAAGTTGAATTTTTTTATCAAAAAACTTAACAAAATGCTAACTAAAATGGTTAATGCATCCATTCAGGATTGGAATTTACACATCCCTTTCACCTTATGGGCATATCATACCTGCATTTAAACCCTTATGGGTGATACCCCTTTATATCTTATTTTAGGAGTATAGTTTATCTTACCTCTCAAAGTCCAAATTCCCTCTCTTCACATATCCATACAAGATATCATTTATAAGGGTGATTATCATCAAGAATGTTTATCCCAACTCAAGCTATTTGTCAAGCATTATTTGGCCATGCTTAACCATCTTCGTGCCTATAAATAATGAATTAAGTTCACCTATTAAAAAAACCTAAAAGAATGAGAATTCAACATCAGAGACCTCACTTTAAAGGAGAATCAACATGTAAAAAATATGGAAAAAAGAAATTAGGGCAAGTTTGGTTTCAATTGACCTAGACCTTATATCATTACACACAAGTATGGATTATGAGCTTACTGGTTATCCTCTCTTAAAGGGAAAATGGAACCTGAGCCTCTCAATTCTTTGTGTTAGTGCCCAAAATTGCATGGGAGCAATTGAGCCCTTGTTAGTAAAATTCCCATGTCTAAACTGAATGAATGTCAATGTTTCAACCACTTGCCCTAGTCCTTCAAAAGATTGAAATACATGTTCACAATTAGTTGTGTCCTTTGTCCTACTTTTTCTAAATGGGAGTGTTCCGCCACTCTTTGTAAAACTCCCAGGGGGCACTTTCTAAAAATAAAAGGCACTCTCAATAGCTTTGAAGGAATTGAAAAATGTTGATTGAAGATTTCATGGTAGGAAGAATCATAGTGATAAGATAAAAGTGTAGCCAAGCCTTTCTCTATGCATGGATATGTTGCTTTATATTATAAGAGGAAAGTTTTAGGGCCCCAGATGAAATTATTGAGTTACACTTAATGTGTTTTGATGATTAAGGTGAGAAATTACCTAATGAATTGAATGAAAGACACATGTTTATCTCAAGGGAATTTTAAGAGAATTGTTGAGGGTCATAGGGATCTTGTACCCTTCCCCAAATGAAGAGAGCTAATGCAAAAAGTAAAATATGGCCAAAAGTGTGAGTTCACGTCTAAATTGAACACATGGTAGGTTCTTAGGGATTTAGATATTTTTGGGCTTTTCTTGAAAATCACCCAACTTACCTTTTAGTGTGCAACGCGCTGAAAGTCACCAAGGCCCAAATACCCAAACTCATAAAAAAAGTGATGCCATATGGTAGATCCTCAAGGTTTTCTTAGTTTTGGCCCCTTTCTAAAGATTGGCCCACTTACCTCTCAATGGGCATAGTCCAAAAGGTCCTCGAAGGCTCAAACACCTAGATTTGTAAAGCAAAATTATGACACATGGAAATCTTAGTCCCATAGTGAGCTCAAGGCTTATTACACCATTGTACCAATGGAAAATAACAAGTGAGAAAGTACAAAAGTCCCCAAGGACCTAAACACCTAGGTGGCCATGTAGAAACATGACACATGGCATTAATGTACTCCATGGGAAGCTTGAAATATCTTACACCATCATACCAAAAGAAAATGATAAGTAAAAAGGTGGGAAAGTCTTTGAGGACCCTAAAAAACACCAAAATGAGAATCTTGCTTATTTAGGTCCATGTGTTGTAAAAGGGAGTACTCAACGTAAGGGTAACATTTGTATTTCTCCCTTAATTTCTTTTATTTTAAAAAGGAACTTAAGTGATTAATGGAGTAATTAGTGATTAGCCATCATGCTTCAAAGCATTAAAGGCAAACCTAATCTCAAAATGTAAAGGATTATAATTAAGCATTTATCCTCATTTTGTGTTCACCTTTTTCATTCAAATCTAGTACTTCTACCTTCAGGTTATTTATGTTCCATATCTAAGTGCAGAGCCAAAATAGTGATTACAATGAATTCTTCATAGATTTTCTAGCTTCAATTGCATACAACCCTCAGAATTACCAATAAGTGTTCTTCTTCCCTCTCATATTATGTTCTTTGAGGGAGTTAGAAGGTATTTGGATAGTGATTAGGGTGAATAATTCACTCTAGTATATACTATTGCACTAGTAATTTTGGGAGAAATGGAAACATCTTTGACATCAGTAAAGGGTAGCATTATTTCTATTCTTGATGGGATTAGAGACATAGATGTTCAAGGGTTAGATTTTGTAGATATTTTGAATGTCTTATAATGACCAAACCCTCTCCCAGTTGTCTCCAACCTTGGTATGAGCTATATGGTCCCTGTGGTAGTGTTCCCTTTGGATGACCCATACCCTAAGTTAGTTACTGCATGTGCCAGAGTTTAGCACCTAGACACTAGGACCATTATTGACAGAAGTTAATCAATTGTTTGTTCATTTACCCCCATGGACCTAGTACCATGCTTGGAATTCATCCCCAATCAGAGAGTATCACACTTAATTTATAAGAGTGTCATCAATATGTGAAGAATAATGATAAGGGGGTTTGTGATATTGTGAATACCTGTTGGCTCGCTAAGAAGAGGCAAAAAATTTCTTGGATGTAAAAATACCTAAAGTTGATAGAGTTAAATGATTTTCCCTAATACATGATTTCCATGGATACCTAAATAGATATAATGCCCACTATAGATAAATTTGAACCGTAGATGTTCATAATCCTAATATGCATGTTGGAGGGAAAGAAGAAGCTAGACTAGGCCACTATCTTGAGCGATAATTTACATAGTCAAATGATACAACTTCACGGTACAATTATTTAAAGAGAGGAATTCATAGGTAATTTTTATATGTCATCTTATTTAATGTATATCTTGGTGCATAATAGGACTTTCCAAAGACTGACCAGGAACCCTTTAGGAATGAGAATATATGAAGTATAACCATAAGTTAATTTGGAAGGGTTCAAAAATAATTTCTACAGAGTTCATAACTAATTCAACACTATGATGAGTGTTTCTCTCCCATGATGAGCCTCAATATAATTACTAAGGTATCCAAGAATGTGATTGATAAAATATGTTGCCTTGTACATTCAATTCAGGACTTTTACATACATCAGGGTCAATGGTTACTCAGGATCTCTATACAAGTTGCTGAGGTACTTGGATGATAAAGTTGTAGTATTAGAATTGAGTATGAAAATGGTGCATCCACATGAGATGATTGTTACCAAGAAGATAAATAATCCTTTTAATTTTCTAATGGAGATAGGATACTACTCATATTCTTCTCTTGAACAAGTGTGATCTTGCACCAGTCACACTATGAAGATATATGGTCTGATTGCACCACCAAAGAAGATGTTATGAAATTGGACTTCATGAGATTAATGGTGTAAGAGGTTCTTGCCTAAAAAATTAACCCCATCCCTAAAGACATGGTGGATGACAATATGACACTATCTAGTGTATATAATGATTCTAATGTTGAGGTTCAGAATATATCACAGGTGGATTTTAGTGTCAAATAAAATTATTCCATTACATAGAGGGCTTTTTTGATTATGAGGAGAACCTTCAAGTGGTTGAAAGAATAGGGCGTTGACTTGGGTGCTTATGATACCCTTACCCCTAAGATTTTAGATAAATTAATGAGTTGAAAGGTTTTATTCTAGCATATATTGGTGATCATTCAACTCCAATAACGCCAATGAAGGGTAGGGGTAAGTACAAGTTTTATGATATTGATTTCACCAAAAAAATTGATATAGAATTGATAATGGAATCACAATCTAAAGTGGTGATATCATTTTCTAAGTTAATGATCTTAGAAGATATATGGGATAAAATTTCCATAGGGAAGGTTTAATTAGCCAGTGCTACCCTTATATACATTACAACCAAGGGAGCCCCAATAATGCCCCCCATTCTAACAACTACCCTAGTAATTGATCTAGTTGTTTCCCCACATGCACAATAACTATCAATTGATCCTCCCCAAGGACATACACAATAAAGAGGGGAGGAGAAGGAGATCTAGAGTAGCTTAAGTGAAAAAGACCCAAGAAAATGTTGTAACCTCCAATTGGGAGTCCCAAAAAGAGGAAAGAGGTTGCATTCCAAGATGTGCCCTCCAAAGAACCCTCCTTGAAAATAATAGAGGAATAATATTCATTCACCCTGATATTAAGGGATATGAGCGATGATGAAGACTCAAATGAAAGGAGGCCTATCTCTAAACTAATGAAGAAGTAACATGCATTCACTTCCCCTCAAGTGAAGACTGAGCAAATAATTCTAAGGGAAATATTGTAGACCCTGATGAAGGCCTTGATGGTAGGATTGTTTTCCAAGCAAGATCCCTCAGTAATAAAGGATGGAGGTAATGAGGAGGATGCTTTAACCTCAAATGATCTTTTGTCCTTTGATGATATATTATAGGTTGGAGTTGAGGTGGATACCTAAGCTCAAGCCCCTCATGAGAAGGAGATAATTTCCTCATAAACAGAGGCATTTTTTGAAGATGTCATCACTCAAACACCAAACCAGGACAAGGTTGATGAAGTTGAGGACACTCAAAAATTAGATGGAAAGAATAAGATAAAGCCAAAGCATGATGATTAAGTCCCCAATAGTAATGCAGAAGTAGAGGAACAAAAAGAAGAACAAGAAGTTATCATAATAATTTTGGATGTTCCTTCCCCTCCAAAGGTGTCAGACTCAACA
Source organism: Torreya grandis (assembly GCA_037957365.1). Taxonomy (NCBI): domain Eukaryota; kingdom Viridiplantae; phylum Streptophyta; class Pinopsida; order Cupressales; family Taxaceae; genus Torreya; species Torreya grandis. The sequence continues at coordinate 1,622,361 of JARHVA010004214.1, forward strand.
CTAGAGGAGAAGTTAAATATAGAGAAAGGTGGGGGAGCAAACCTGTAAATGGGTACCCCCACCCATTCAAAGATAAATAAAGAGTTGGATCTATCAAAAAAATATGTTGAGGAAGGTGTCTCAAGAAATATTAGTTCAATTTAAGTACCCTGGGGTCTCCTTCCTCTCATCAAGGTTCATGATCCAACCCATAATAAAGGTCTTGAGGCCATGATTGGTGAAGAGTTATCTGAAGGCAACAAGGAAGTTACCATAGCCCCTTCCAACCTTGGGACTCAACCAAATAAGGAAGGTGAAATGGTTGTAAGACCTTTTAGCTAGCTCATGGAATATGAGAGCTCCATCTATAAGTTGCTCCTGGAGTCACATTAGCCCAAGTCAAATTTTGAGGTGCTAGAGCAAGTAAAACTAAACCTAGGAAGGGAACATGGAGATAAAAAGGACTATGAAGAGGATTTAGAGAGTGAAAAGGATACTGATCAATTCATGATAATTTCATAAACTACTCCCATGACACTCCCTTTATCAAATGTTCCATCAATGCCACCATTTTCTATCTCAAAGCCTACATCAATGTCCACCACACTGATGGGATTTCAGACTAGACCCCTTCTTTAGGTTATAGAGTAGGTCAAGGATAAAAAAGAATTTTGAGCAAAGTAGGGGATATTGATGTAAAAATTATTGCCAAGGCATATAAGGCCAAACTACCAAAGAAGGCCAAAATACATTCAAGGACCACGTATACTAATGTAGGGGAAAGAAATATGAAAATAATAATTCCCCCATAGGGTGTCATGAAGAAGGATGCTCCCCTTGAAAGTTACATAGTTTACCAATATGATTTAAGGGATCCTTCTAGGAATGAGATAAAACATAACTCACAAGTTTTAGTGAGCATGGTAGCCCATAAAATGGACAAAGATAAATCTTCCATGGAGGAATGAAAGCAAAAAATCAGGTTATGATCTAGTACTTGAAAAAGTTACTAAGTAAGCCTAAAGAAATAACTCCAAAAGCCATTAAGACTCCAAACCTTCCTCTCTTCTCCATAGGATTGCTAGAGTTTGACCAAGGTGATGATCTGAAATCCATAGGATGGGCCATAAAAGATTGACAAATGGATTTGAGCACTAGAGCCAAAGAAATAATCCACTTGACATTAGATTTCGTAGATGACATAGTGGATAAAAAAGGATAATATGAAGCCCAGATGTTCATTTATGATGTAGACATAAATAATTGGTAAAATATCTAGCCCAAGGTGGATGAAATTTGTAATACGGGCATGGATGTCTTAGTGGTAGAGAATATCATCTCTTTTGATGACCACAAAAGGCCCAAGTAATATCATTTGGAAACCAAACATTGGTTGACGATGCTCAAGGATGGCATCTTTAATTTAAAAGGAGATGAACAATCTCTTAAGACTATGATGAAGGAAATGGATTCCACCCTCAAAGAAATGGTGAACATTGATGGTGTAGGTGACTTGATGAAAGAGGCAATAAGCATTGCCCTAAAAAGCCTCATTATTGTACCATAAGCGGCCTTTGATACCAATAAAATAAGGTAGTTTATATCACTTGAGAAATATTGTGACCAACTCAAGGCACTAGTTGGGAAAAAATAAGCCATGCTTCAAAATGTCACCACTTAGCTTGAGGAGTACAATTCCAAGTTCAAATACTAAGTAGGCTCAGACCAAAAAAATCTTGCCTCCATGATTGATGAATATACCAATTATAAGAACAGGTTGGTGAAGGATTCAGTTATCAACATCATTTCTAGAGCATGACTGGATATTTTAGTTTCTTCTAAGCTGGCATCACTATTCCCTTTTCTTGTCTCTTCTTTCATCTCTTTTCTTCTCATTTCCCACTAGGAAACCATTTTACTCCACCCGTTAGTGGCCTGTCCCTTTAAAAGTTAGTTTGAATAATCATTTGTATAGGAAAGGGACATTTTTTTTTATTGTGTAAAGAGACAAAGGTTATTTTTTCCCTTGTAAAATTATCCTCCACATGTATAACTGAAAATATTCCACCGTAGTGAAGTATCAATTTTGTAATCATCACAGAAGCATGAGCACAAATCCAAGGAATCATGTTTGTTACAATGTTGAATAGACTTTGGAACTATGAAAGAATTTTCCAGCTTGAACATCTTTAGGAATATGCTCAGCTTGACTAAAATTGTATAAGTAAAGGGGGTATATCCCTTTACATAGGTTGGTTAATTTTTGAGTCTGAAGCTATAGCTTAGAGATTTCTCCTTGTGTGATTTTATGGTGCCAAATTGATTTTTTTTGTAAAATCATTGGTAAACTTTGAGAGCATTCAAAATGTCTCCCTTGTTGTAGAATTATTTCACATAGTGTTTTGTTATGTAATTTTCAAGACATGTTGTATTTAGATTTGATTCAATTGATAAATGGAATTTGTTCATGGTTTACTATTCTTTCATATTGTTGAAGTACAATGCTCTATTTTGCATGCTTGGTTTATTGGTTATCTGGTGTATTCTTCCTTATGGTAGTCATTTAGGGTTTATACCCAGGATATAAAATCTTTTCTATTTTGAGATTTGAAAATAGGGTATTGATAGCCTTTTTAAGGGTAGTCCTAGGCTTATGAATTCAGCTAGAGGAAATTCTTGAAGGATGATTTGCAACATTGCTTGTAAAATGAGAATCATTTGTGCATGATTTTTTTTATTTGTTTCTAAACTAAAAAGCATTTTTAATGACTATAGTATAACTATTTTGTGAACTTATTCATGCTCATTCAATATCCATCCACACCTTTATCCATAATTAAAATAAATCTAATTTTACCCTATCTCACCTTGTAGATAATATGTTGTTTGCATATTATAAGTGTTGTTTTCCTTGTGGATGCATAAAACCTTGCATGTTTGAAATGTGTTCATTGTGGGTTCTTTAATTTATAGTGTTGTAACTCTCACTTACTCCCTATTTTTTGAAATAGCTATCAAAATTAAGATTGTAACTACACTATCATCTATATTTAGTAGCTTGTATATGATGTAAATAATTTGTGCATTTCACATGACAACCCTTCATGGGTGAAGTGTACAAATTTAGTTATGCTTTGGTAATATTTTCATTTTTGTACCAATAATCATCATGGAGATTGAAGTGAAAAAATACTTCATGTGAGCAAGATACCTCAGTAGGTCCTCTCACCTTGGTTCAAGCAAAGCCAAAAGTAACAAGGAGTTACCATACCCTCTATAGGTGCCTCCTAGTCATTTTCTCCATTCAGTCCATTTTAGATGCTAAACCCTTCCTCGGCTATAAAGATATATTAGTGGTTTTTCATCTTAGTTTGCCATCCTCTTCAAGTGTGTAAGGTTGAATGATAGAGTTGTACAATTGGGAACCAACACTTTGCATCTATGTCCTTTCTTTTGTTAAATAAGATCAAACTCATCTTCTGTCTAACTTAAGCTCATCCCTTGTTTTACAATATTTTCCCCTTTAATCACCTCACTTTGAGGATAGGAAATTAAAGCACAAAATCATGTGATTATCCATCACAGTTGTAGCCTTAATCCTAAATATGGGTACCATAGCTCTACCCATGACATGATTCTCATAAATACTTTTCATCCCTAATAGGATGGAATCCCATGCTCGCTGTCCCTCAAATAATCCTCTCACCCACTATTTTTACCTTCTTGTGCTTTAGTTTTGCCTTCATAAAGGTAAGCCTTCAAGCCTATATAAGCAAGTCTATGTCTAAACAATAGCAAAAAAAAAAGTCATATATCTTATGGGTCATCTCTAGCATTAGTAGACTACTCCCTTGAAGGAAAACTACCAAAACCAATCAAAAAAAATTCATATAAGTTAGATTGCTTCCTTAAAGGACAACTATCAAAAATCCTAACACAATTCTCAAAAATATTAGACCATTCCCTTGAAAGATGGCTAAGTAAAATCATTTGTCAAAAGCAAGAAATTTATTGATGGCTTCTCATATCATTCAGCTTCCCTAAAACCTCTCAGAACAATAACAAAAATATAAAAAGACCCATTATTTGAAATCCATAATCAAATTTTATAATTAGACTTCCCTCAATGATCAATCTACACCATTTATGACATAAACCTATTTATACTAGCTCTTTGGTAAACTAAAGGAGAGGCATGCTAGTCTCACAATAAGGTTCCTTTATCATCCATCTCCCCTTTATACCCTCTATAACATAAAGAATTTTGAGCTTACTTGACACTAAGTGATCAAGAAACTTTTTAACCAACCAACAAATGTTGATGTGAAACATGTGAAAGGCTTATGTTCATAAGCTAATCTAGATTCCTTTTATTTTGTTCCTTGCCAATGAAAAAGCATTGTGTCTCCTTCTTTATCATACCTACTTGTTGTTATATTCATTAAGACATTTATCTTTTGATTGTCTTATCTTTATTTTATTTTCTCACATCTAATTTTGCTATCCAAAATTACTTTATGTGTTTTAAGATTAATTCACCTTCATCTAATCAAAAGCAATTCATTAAAAACATTTAAATAACAAATATGTGTTTTATTTTGTAATTGCCTTCTTACCTTATTTGTTTAAATGTTTTTAATTAAAAAAAACATTTTAATGAATTAACCATCTCATACATCAAACATCATTCCACCCTTCTAACCAATCACATCAACTTATCATAACCATTTTTCACATCTATAACATTTTAATCATTTTTTATAAATAAATGAGTCATCCACATATGTTATCCATCACATGTCTATCTAGATATGCATACATAGATTCATTAACTTAAAACATCCACATTTCTAACAAAGTGTACATTTACTCATGAGAGAAGTGCTAATCATAACATCATCATCATGTCCATTAACATCATAAACATAAGATAAATCATCCATAACCTTAAGAAACATCCATGAAACCATAATCACATCATAATATCATAATCAAAATACTCATATGTAATCATAATGTTCATTTTTTTCAAAATTTTTTTGTATATCTCACTACATCAGCTCACAAGATAGTATCAAAATCATATCATACATCAAAATAAGGAATCTCATAGGAGTCTAGGGCCTTGGGAAACCACTACCTCCTAAAGCCTATGCATCTCAGGGACCTATCTCTATACCCATAGATACTACCCACTGACCCAGTGTCACATTGCTATCTCCCCCAATAACTATTGCTATGTACTCAATATAGCAGGGCTCATCTGAAATCTATATAAAGACTAGTGCCCTATAGTATCTAAGCTCCTCAACCATGGCCACATACCTTGATACAGAGATGATCCTCAATGGTCCTATAGTTGTAGGTGCCTGACCTCCTACCTATCTTAGGGTATCCCTTTCCTATGTAACCAACACTAGTTGCACTTGTGTTGTATCCCTCTCCTGCATAAGGATAGCCACATGGCCTTGTGCCATATCTCTCTCTACATTCATCATTGCAAGAGCTACCTATTTTATGGCTTGTGTTGCCCTTTCCTGATCTCTCTCCATGATGAGTGTTTACCTATTAGGGGCATCCACATCCATCTATTCCCTACACCCCTCTATGTCTACATCAAAATCTTATTGTACATTGTTTCCCCAAACACTGTCACTACATAATGTGCATGAAACCATTAAAGGTACTACATCACCCCTACATCATCAATAGTTATGACCATTGGTAGCTCCTCATGATCAATCTCTATCTCCTTCAGTTATTGAGGAGGTAGTGGTGCCTTGGCATCCTCTCTCTTGTACCTAAAAAAAGTACCTAGGACATCCTAAACAAGCTCAAACTATCTCCTCACCCTCTAAAATGGGATAAGCTCTACCTCCTGCTCCCATCTCCCATAAATCCATTTTTAACTTTGTAATGACAAGGTATAATTAACATAACTCACCCATATTGGGAATCTACTATATGGCTTCTAAATAACCTTCCCATCCACCAATGCCTCTAATCTATCCCTGTATAACTCTAGATCTCATTCCACTCCCCATAGTGCTGTCAGTGCATAGTCACCTCTCCATCTCATGAATCCAACTCTAAAATATCCTTAGTCCCATGTCTACCATCATAATCCACCTGGTCATGGCACCCTGATGTGCTCATATTCCCAATAGTGTAGTATAAACCTTGTTGGGTGAATATTTTGTCACCAGTGTATTGATGAGCAAAATAGGTTTGATCATCCACAGCATAGGGAGATTGGTCATCCAAAGTTGTAGGTTTACCACATCCAAAGGGGACAAATCTCTCCTCTCATTAAGGGTAGGTTCCCTATAGAATATGAGGAGCTATAATATATATATATATATATATATATATGTAGAAAATAACACTTAGGGGTAGGAAAACACCATCCATCTCTCTTTTTTCAGAGATGATTCTCACAAATCAAAGGAGAAATCCTAGGTGATTGGTGAAGGTACTTCTCTTCTTTCAGAAGTAACATTCAGCCAAGAGCCAGATCCCTTCCTAGATAGTAGAAATCCTGGTGAAATGATAGAAGGCACTTTTCTTCTTTTAGAAGTGCTTGTTCTTGCAAACAACAGGAATCTTTCAGGTAGTATAAGTAACTAGTAATAGGGATGTAGTAACTAGTAGCCTGAGATGTAGTGCAAAGTCTCCACCTTGACTGCCCAAGAGTGAAATATGAAGAACAATGGGGGCACAAAGTCATCCCAAGGTTATTTACAAAGGAAACAGAAAAAGACAAACACACTAAAGGCAATTGTAGGCAGCAAAAAGTCTTCTTACAGTTGGCTTCGGTACACCTTCCTTATCACCTCCACTAGCTCTACTTATTAAATTGAATAAACAAGAATACATTTAAGAAATAGACATAAGAACAATCTCCTAGAATGACACAAGCTATAACATCACAAAGTCTAAAAGTAACTTGCTTTCTAATTCAAACAAAGAAATATGATAAACAATTCTAAGGTCAAAGTCTCAGTGATGCCTTTCAATTTGGGTAGAGTTTTGCTTCTGGTAACGAGAAGATCTCCCTTAAAACAAGCAAAGAGATTACATTATATAGCACTCCAAGAAAGACTTGGGTGCTTTTTTTCATGAAACGACCCATGCTGCCTTCAATGCCTTGAATGCACTTCTAGTTCTGTCAGGGGACCATGCTGGAACAGGGTGGCTACCTTGACTGTGGCATGTTACTTTATCTCAAATGTCTCCTCCTGGGCTTGGGTCATTTGGTATTTGCACAGCTGTCCACTTCACCTTTACTCAAAGAGAGACAAACAGGCTATGCCTTCAATGTTTGCAAGCCAAAATATCTACTTGGTAGATTGTTAAACCTACTGAAATAACTTTTGCATAGATATTTTTGGCTTTTCCCTTTTTGTCTCTTCCTAGTTTTGTCTTTTTTTTGGCATTTGAGCTCTCAGGGCTGAATTCCCATCTTTGTTGGCTCTTTACGTTCTTCCATCAACGGTTCTTCCCTTTGGCATTTTGGCCTTTGAATGCATTCGAGTTCGTCATCCTCCTTAGTAATTCCTTCGTGTCTTTCCCAATTGTTTTGGTCACTTTCCACTAATCTCAACAAGTGACATGTGGTGTGTTTCACTATGAAATAGGTGAGGACACGTGGCAACATTTGCTTACTTTATCAACTCACCCAGGGCCCACCACAGTCTTTACAAAATGAAAGAGATAGACCATGGATGTTGACACTTGGCAGCTTCCATTGAGCTTTACCAGGGACACATGGCAACTTTCATAGCTTTGAAAATTATTAGAAATTATGTCTCGGTAGATGACACATGGTAGTTTCTGCTTCAGCTCTATAAGGGACATGTGGCGGCTTCTGCTGCATTTTGTCTTTTTCCATCTAGTGTTTTTCTATGAGCTCTTCTCTTCAATTTCTTTGATCTCTCTTCTCGGGTGAATTCCTTCAGACAAAATTTCTGAAAGAATTTTGTCATGGTCATTCTCCCACAAAAAACCTTTCCAAAGGAATTCTTTCAGCCTCCTTCACTTAGTCATTTCCATCAGACAAAAAGTCTGAAGGAATTGTTCCTTTTGGGCCTTGAACCAAATATGAAGGAATTCTATCTCTTTTGGCTTCTCTTTGACACTTGAACAAATGTAGCCTACCCTCTGCAAGGGCATTTGTTCCTTCAGCCCTAGGGCAGCCCCTTGAACCTACCAATTGAACCAACTTTGGTTCAATGGTTCAATGGTTTAATCAGTTCATTCTTCATTATTTGTTGAAGTCTTTTGAACACTTAAACAAAATGCATTGAACCAACCACTCATTAAACCAAAATGGTTCAAGGTTTAATGGTTCAATGGTTTAATGGTTCATTCCTTGCTTAAAAGCTTGTCGATGAACATTTCTAGTTGAACTAAGGCGTTGAACCAATCCTAAAAATGACTAAGTGTTACAAACTGGTTCTTTTGATTAAACTCACCTGTAGAAGCCTTTGAACCTATTGAACCTGCTAATTTCAATCATGTTGAGTCTGTAGAAACATATATGCAGAGTCCGTAGATTTTTGGAAAAGATTGAAGAATGGAGAATTTGAAAGCTCATAACAATTTTTGAAAAGGGGAGAGAGGATTTTGGTTTGTTGAACCAAAATAGTTCATATGTTGTCCCAAAAATGAGAAATCTATTTTTGGGGACAATAACTGGCTCCAGTTGGGGAACTTCTGTCAGATGAAAACTTGGAATAGCTGAGGGGAGTAGAAACCAGAATCTCTAGTGCCTTGAAGTATGCCATTGGGCTATGGAGTCATGCCACCTAAAAAAAAGGTTCCAAAAAATGAAAATGAAAATCACAAAGTAGAAACAAAGACTATACAAATATACATATGTACAGGTGAACTTATCTGATACTTGAAGAATTGAAGTGATTCAGATGCTGCTCATTGTGAGACAACGAAATGGTGTTTAGTCCTGATAAACTAGTAGGAAACCATTTTGTCCCCAAAATTGGTGATGGGTGAATGGAAATATCCACCAGGAATCACATTTCTTGTGCACTCTTTTTGGTTCTTTCTTCTTTCCCCATGGCAAGACGTGGTCTTCAATCTGAAAACCATAAATCTTTGCTCTCTTGGTAGAGAGTTCCTTTTGCTGACTTTGGAGTGCAGCAGTATGGTCCACTACCATAGCTTGTTGTTCTGCTGCACCAACAAGGTCAAAAATACCTTGAGATTTTTGGCTTTTGGTATATCATGTATCTGCCAGATTGTAGAACAAAAATGGGAAATAACTGGACCTACTTCAGCTTAAAGATTGGGCTTCAAACTGCATGTTCTATCCCAATGGATCTGGTTTGCAGACCAGATTATATAATGGAGATGAGGAAGATGGTAAGGGCATAATGATAATGGGTAATACATGGAATGGAGTCACCAAAATCTATAATGGATAATGGTAGGGACTAATTTAATCTAAAACTTGAGGCTTCAGACTGCACGTTCATCCCCAGTAGAGTTGCCAAAAACTGTTAGGTGAATATTTTGTCACCAGCGTACTGATGAGAAAAATAGGTCTGATCATCCATAGCATAGGGAGATTGGTCATCCAATGTTGCAAGTTTACCACATCCAAAGAGGACAAATCTCTCCTCTCATCAAGGGGAGGTTCCCTATAGAATATGAGGAGCTATGTGTGTGTGTGTGTGTGTGTGTGTGTGTGTGTGTGTGTGTGTGTGTGTGTGTGTGTGTGTGTGTGTGCATAAAATAACACTTAGGGGTAGGACAACACCATCCATCTCTCTTTTTTCAGAGATGATGCTCATAGACCAAAGGAGAAATCCTGGGTGATTGGTGAAGGTACTTCTCTTCTTTCAATAGTAACATTCAACCAAGAGCTAGATCCCTTCCTAGATAGTATAAATCTTGGTGAAATGATAGAAGGCACTTCTCTTCTTTCAGAAGTGCTTGTTCTTGCAAATAATAGGAATCTTTCAAGTAGTATAGGTAACCAGTAATAGGGACGTAGTAACTAGTAGCCTGAGATGTAGTATAAAGTCTCCACCTTGACTGCCCAAGAGTGAAATATGAAGAACAATGGAGGCACAAAGTTGTCCTAAGGTTCTTTACATAAGAAATAGAAAAAGACAAACACACTAAAGGAAACCTTATGCAGCACAAAGTCTTCTTATAGTTTGCTTTGGGACACCTTCCTTATCACCTCCACTAGCTCTACTTATTAAATTGAATAAACAAGAACACATTTAGGAAATAGACATAAGAACAATCTCCTAGAATGATACAAGCTATAATAGCACAAAGTCTGAAAGTAACTTGCTTTCTAGTTCAAACAAAGAAATATGATAAACAATTCTGAGCTTAAAGTCTCAGTGATGCCTTTCAATTTGGGTAGAGTTTTGCTTCTGGTAATGGGAAGATCTCCCTTGAAACAAGTAAAGAGATTACATTATATAGCACTCCAAGAAAGACTTGGGCATTTATTTTCATGAAACAACCCATGCTACCTTCAATGCCTTGAATGCACTTCTAGTTCTGTCAAGGGACCATGTTGGAATAGGGCAGTTGCCTTGACCATGGCATGTTACTTTATCTCAAATGTCTCCTCATGGGTCTGGGTAATCTGGTATCTACGTAGCTATCCACTTTGCCTTTACTCTAAGAGAGATAAATAGGCTGCGCCTTCAATCTTTGCAAGCCAAAATATCTGCTTGACAGACTATTCCACCTACTAAAATAAATTTTACATAGATCTTTCTAGCTTTTCCTTCTTTTCTCTACCTAGTTTTGTCTTTTTTCTAGAATTTGAGCTCTCGAGGCTGAATTCCCATCTTTGCTGGCTCTTTACACTCTTCCATCAACGGTTTTTCCCTTTGGCATTTTGGCCTTTGAATGCATTTGAGTCCATCATCCTCCTTAGTAATTCCTTTGTGTCTTTCCCACTTGCTTTGGCCACTTTCCACTGATCTCAACAAGTGACACGTGGTGTGTTTCACTATGAAATAGGCGAGGACACGTGGCAGCATCTGCTTACTTTATCAATTCACCCAAGGCCCACCACAGTATTTACAAAATGAAAGGGAGAGATCACGAATGTTGACACTTGGTGGCTTCTGTTGAGCTTTACCAGGGACATGTGGTAAATTCCATAGCTTTGAAAATTATTAGAAACTATGTCCTCATAGATGACACTTGGCAACTTCTGCTTCGGCTCTATAAGGGACACGTGGTAGCTTCCACTACACTTTGTCTTTTTCCATCGAGCATTTTTTCATGAGCTTCTCTTCAGTTTCTTCGGGCTCTCTTCTTGGGTGAATTCCTTTAGACAAAATGTCTGAAGGAATTTTACCTTGGTCATTTTCCCATGGAGAAACCTTTCTAAAGGAATTCTTTTGGCCTCCTTCACTTAGTCGTTTCCATCAGATAAAAAGTCTGAAGGAATTGTTCCTTTTGGACCTTGAACCAAATATGAAGGAATTATATCTATTTTGGCTTCTCTTTGACCCTTGAATAAATGTAGCCTGCCCTCTGTAAGGGCATTTGTTCCTTCGGCCCTAGGGTAGCCCCTTAAACCTACTGATTGAACCAACTTTGGTTCAATGGTTCAATGGTTCAATCAGTTCATTCTTCATTATTTTGTGAAGTCTTTTTATTACTCAAACAAAATGCATTGAACCAATCGCTCATTGAACCTTTGTTGAAGTGGTTAACTCATTGAACCCATTAAACTTGTTGAACCAAAATGGTTCAAGGTTCAATGGTTCAATGGTTCATTCCTTTATTAAAAGCTTGCCGATGAACATTTTTGGTTGAACCAAGGCATTGAACCAATCCTAAAAATGACTAAGTGTTGGAAACTGGTTCTTTTGATTGAACTCACCTGTAGAAGCCTTTGAACCTGTTGAACCTACTAATTTCAAGCATGTTGAGTCCGTAGAAACATATCTGCAGAGTCTGTAGATTTCTGGAAAAGCTTTAAGAATGGAGATTTTGAAATCTCATAACAATTTTTGAAAAGGGGAGAGAGGATTTTGGTCTGTTGAACCAAAATAGTTCATATGTTGTCCCAAAAATGAGAAAGTTATTTTTGGGGACAACAAACCTAATGATAATGCCATATCACCTATGTAACCTATATCCCTAGAGATCTTAGTAGATATGAACTAGTAGGATAGGTGCCCATGCAAATATTGTCTAATCCATCATCATGTCTACAAAAATGCCTAGCAATAAAAAGGGAAACATGTCACTACTAGAGTCTAGCAGTGTGTAGAAAGTCATGGCTATCATCATCATCATGATAAGTCATCTCCCTCCCTTATTCATGCGATATATAGGTGCGTAATGAAAGCCTCTCACGTGTCACCTCACATGAACAAAGTCTTCACCAAATAATTGATCTATATGCACATCTCTCTCCTCACTACCAATATGATCTCTCAACTCACCCTATATCAATAGCCTCAAAATCTGATGAATCTCCTCCAATAAGGTGGTAATATCTTTAATCAATAGTAAGAAATTTTTGGTAGTCAGGTCTCATCTCTTGATTAGGGCTACCAGCATCATCGCATCTTTCTACATGTGTTGATAAAATCTCATACCTCCTAAATCCACCACTATCATGTGCTTCCACTCCTGGCTGATTATAGACCTGCATACCTCATCTAGGAGCTGAAGCACTCCATCCTGTATCTATAACTATTCCCTCACCTATAAGGGTAAGAGTATACCTTAGTTCACTTTACCCTTCACACATAGCCTATGCATTCTACTTACTCACCCTACCACCTACTTTAACCTATTTTACCTCATTTACCCAACACTATTCTAATCCTACCTAAACAAAATCTTACATTCACCCTATCCTACCTAATCAAAGTCTTACCTTCACCCTATCCTACCTAAACAACATCATACCTTCACCCTATCCTAACTAAACAAAGTCTTACCTTCACCCTATCCTACCTAAATAAAGTCTTACCTTCACCAACCAAACCCTTACCCCATCTACCATCCTAACCAAACCCTTAACTCATTCCTATAGCTTCCAAACCTTTCACCCATTCCTAAACCATGCTATATCCCATTCCCAAACCTTATATTGACCACTAATGGTCAATTTTTGATTGGTGATGGTTCCTTGTGGAACCATCACTACTCAATGCTCAACCATTAATGATTTGAGCGGTGGATTATCAATGGTCCACACATTAGCCACTTGATGGTCACCTATCGACTAATGATGGTTGATAATGACCATCGACGGTCACTGTGTGGTATCACCAATGATCAAACCCTAGGTCTGACCCACTAATCCCTATAAAAATCAATAAAAACTCATGTTCCCACCTATAATTACTAAATTCCTTACAACATCCTCACTCCTTTAACCTATTTCCAACCACCCTCTACCAATTTCATACCTAGAATCTCAAACCCCCCCAACTTCTAATGCAACCCACCCAACACAACAAAACAAATAAAATCATTAAAAAAAAATCATCCCCTACCTCATTATACACCTCTATCATGGTGGATCCCTTACCAACATCGTGACTGCTTGGCCCCATTATCTACCTCTGCCTTGTTGCATCCTCATTAGCTCTTTGACCTACTCTAGCACACCTTAGTCAAACCTCCACCTCTTACATCAACTCTTAGTCAAACAATCCTCACCCAACTCACTCAGCTCACAAATGACAAACTAGTGACATTTTCACTTAGGACAATAGAAATGTTTTGAGTCAATTTGCAAATGAAAAAATAAAACCCACTTTGACCTTTTATGGTTACCTTTTTAGGGCTTATGTTTGAAAAAAATGATCATAGGTGATTATTGATATTCAACCTTAACCATCGATGGTTGAGCCCTCTAGGGTTTTACCATCTTACCATATCCTTTTCCCAAAGGACCACCTAACCCAACTTTCTTTTTACCCACCTAGCTCACCTTTTGGTCAGTCAGTCCACTTGTATACTTCCATTTATGATGATCACACCACAATACCTTTACCATCACCTTTATTTTCATGACCCAACTTTGCCTTAGTCATTTTAACCACATTGATTACCTTTCCATATTTGACAAACTTGTGTTACTTTTATGCATTGACTATTTAGGTGCCTCAGAGCACAACCCTTTACAGTCCTGACATCTGCAACCATTTTTGTTTTCTTAGGATCACATCCAATTTTTGGATACCTGTGATTACATTAACCTTTCTTAAGAGACTTGAGTTTATAGGAGTAACCCATATAAACTATGCCTAACACTATGACTTGGTTACCCTATCACCTATCCTTCTAGTCCAACCTTATTTTAACTCCTACCTCAACTATGGTAGCCTAGTCTATGCATGATCTATGATATTGTACTTAGTCATATTTTGTGTGCTTGTTCATGTTTAAATACCCACCCAACCAACCTTAACACCCACTTATCCACTTATAAAATCCACCATCAATTTTATTTCAACTCATCGACTCTTAGTTTAATCAAGAACACCTCCTCCCATACTTAGATCATCCAACCTTCTACCAACTTTCCATTTTTATTTTACATCTTGCTGATACAAATTACATAACAAAAAGGAGTAAAATGTAAACACTATAAAACCATACACTAAAGATCTAGATGTTCAAGTAACCTTTAAACCACCCCTTATCCCCCTTTGGGTTAGATTATTTACCAATTCTCCCATTATTCACCCCAGACCATTTTCAAGGGAATTAACTACCAATCATTAGTAGAATTAGCTAAATTTAGATAATTTTGATTATGTTCCCTCAACCACCAGTGATTAACCCTCAATCATCGATAGTTGACTAGATCATCAGCAATTACTTAAAGCTCTACCTTAGGACTACATGCAAAAGAGTCAATTATAACTCGACTATAACTCACTCATTGATTACTAGCTATCTAATTTTAGTCTACTATTTACATGATCAAGGCATGATTAGACTATTTGATAAACCATTTGTTAAACTCTTTGATTTCAATGATCCTTCGCTCTATATTAAAATATGAATATAAATTTGAATTGATTTTAGAGGTTGAATAGATTGGAGTGCAAGAGATTCTGACTCCTGGGTGAATATGAAAGCTTCCTAGCAAACCAAGAACTAGGTCAGAGACTTAGGCTACTTCTATAACTCACTATCTTGAGCCAAGGTACCATTACTCTATTGACATTTCTCTAGGATCCACAATAGCTTTCATCCCACCTCAACATTCCTTAGACTAGTAACACCTAAAATTTAAGTATATATGTTTGTTTTTTTATCAAGATTCAGTAATTAGCTTTATTCATTTTAGTGCTTGGGTCATTCCCATTCTCAACATTTCATTCCTTGTGTTAGATTTTTGTAACTTTAGATACTTCAACTTCCTACCCAAAACCACCCATAGCCTATTCTAATTACCCAAGCACCCAACTCCCAAACCAAACACTTCTGAGCATTATTTTCTATCTCAAAACCAACATTCAACCCAAATACCACTCCCAAAACCTCTCTATAACCCTCCCCAACATATTTATTTTCACCAAACAAAATTTTATAGTAACCACCAACATTCTTACCTAACTGTTGATGAACTTACCTAATCATCAATGGTTAACAACCATCAATGATCACCTAACCACCCGTGGTCATACCTAATTATCAATGGTTATTATGTGTTATTTTACAATCTCAAACTGATTTGACCCATCTACCCATACCCAAATCTTAGTTTATGAGTTTTTATTTTACCATAGAACTTTAGCTTATTTTTAGAATCAAGTTTGAGTAATTTAGCATTAGTATTTAATCATTTATTACTATTTTTTAAATCAAAATCACTTGTTTCTTTTCAAGCATTTCTTGTATTTGATTTCAGTACCTTCTATTATTTCATGTAAGCATCTATTTTCAATTTATAAGATCTTAATTTTTTTAAAGTGTGGATTGATAGCTTCCAAGGAAGCTTGTGCTTCTTGGATCTAGCTCACACTAGGCATTCCACCCTACTATCTCACTAATCCACCATTTTTTAGATTGCTTTCTTATTTTTAGGTCATCCTCCCTAGACAAAGAGGAGCATTAACAATCATCTAGATTCACACACACAAAACATCCAGGTTGTACTAACCTTATCCTTCTTTCAAGTTTTACATCTTTCTTAAACAAGAAAATAAAGTAAATTTTTATTGAAACACTTAGTTATAAATATAAATCTTACCAACCCTTGAGAATTATTATATCTAGCATGGCCATTATTGATATGCCTAAACCCTTCACTGAACCTATTTAGAGTGCCACTATTACTTCACATCATATTATTATGATGTATTTTATGGATAAGTTTAAAATTAAAGTCTAAAAATTATCTATAAAGTTCAATGCACTTGAAGATAATATTTCATATGCTTAAAATCTTGAGTATGCTACTAAAAACTGTATTTATAGATCTGCATTTAAAACCTATGTTCTCAAAATATTTCATTTTCAACATGGGATAATAAAAAAAATGTATATGGCTAATGAATCACAAAATTGACTAATGTATCTAATTTAAAATCTTAAGGTCATGCTATGATCATATTACCTCTTATGTGTCCTATGAAAATATCCAAATACTATTGTGTTTATCATAGAGTTTATGGACATCCCATAGATAAGAGTAAAGATTTGAAACATATATTAAAATATATTATCTATAGTAGTGATCTTATATTGGATACATCTATTAAATCACCATCAAACAAATACTTTCCAATTTTAAGAAACCCATTAAAATTGCAATTCAATCTCCTAGTGTAAAATTAACAAAATAAGAAGCACATAATAAGGAAGTTTATAAGAAATATTTACCTAAAAATACTAATGTTATAAATGTAGTTTCTAAGGTGGAAACCAAAAATACTTATTCATTTATATAACCTTGATTATTAGCCCTTACATAAATGTTAAGTGATGCACCAATGTCATTGTTCAAAACTTTTGTGAAATTAACATATGTATCATGACACTTCTCAAGTCTCTTTGATATGACATCAAACATGCAAATAAGACTAATTTATACAAATCACTTATAGGATCCATGGAGAGGAATATTTCTCTTGGTCTTATGTTGTTTTAATATATTCCAAATAGACCCTATTTTGACTCAATATAATACTATAATAATAAATTCATGGTTGAGATCAATTGATGCATCACTTGAAAATAATCATGATCACATTACATTTGAGATCAAAAGAAAGACTATATTTATTTGAAGAGACATAACATCTCTAAATCAATAAGATCAAGTGGAAACCATTTCTTCAGCTAGTGCTCAAGTGTTGATATCTAAAACTTCTCCATATATGATCACAATTGGAGCATTTGATACTAAGGATGGTGAGTTTGATGAATTTTAAATAAACTCTAATAAACCAACTCTAAAATATGGTGTTGTCATCTATACATATCTTGCTACAAATATAATAGATGATTAAAATGACATATCTAAATTAATGGATTAATATGGAAATATACTTGATGATTACAATATATATGGTATAATATCTACATATTAATACCCCATCAATGGGATCATTGGTTAGATAGAAGATAATTTAATGTACATAGCTTCTTCAGTTTTTCTTTATTTCTCATCATAAATAATTTTCTATCTTGCCATGCATGTGTACATATTATGTTGCATTGACCATTATTTTAGCCTTTGGCCTTGCTTTTGTTATGATGATTTAATTAACCCTTTCATTGTGATCATATAACCTAAACCAAACATTAAAATAACTATGCTAAAATGACACATTTATTATAATAGTCTGATCTTAGTGCACGTTCCTTACAAAATATTAATTATCCACCCCTCTATATTGACTATATATATCCTTTCTTTTTTCATGACATACATTGAAAATCCATTATGACACATAATTTATTCTTATATATCTTAATCAAATTTGAATACACACCAATTATTTCTCATTGGGTGCATGCGGATTTATATCCCCATATACTTATGTGTGGCATGACTTCATGAATTACATATATCATGAGGGAATATTTCTTGCATTCACTTCCTTGAGACTATTTTCCCATTACACTTAGTTCACATTATGTTTTAACATATGCTATATATTATTCTGATCACTTATATTATTCTATTTTTTAAGCCTTACTTCTTAGCCTTGCTTAATTCAATAGATTTGTACTCAAAAATCATAAAAATAAAAATAAAATAAAATATTAAAAAATAAAAACCAAGACCTATGCATGATATGATTTTCTATTATACCTAATAAAATGATGTTATTTATCATATACACAATGAATTAAAAATCCATTTTCTATGCATATGATTTTGATAGTATACAAATGAGTGTTACGAAGGATATACATGTTCTATAAATAATACCTAGACATACACATGTGTGACATTTTTTACATGTAGGGACAAACTTTCTACATTGGGGACATTCCTTCACTAGGGGTATTGTAGTGCACTTATCAAGTTATATCTTTCTATACTAATCCACTGATCAGATTAGACTATTGCACATGACTTGTTATTTATTGTACTTTATAGAGTGTAATTTCTTATGAATATTATGGTTTTATATACTAGATAATGATATTAATTGATTATGAAGACTAACATTGCCTCATCCATGCATAGTTTATGCTGATGATTATTATATTTAATGGTCATTGATGTGTTATATAATAAATTGTATATGGGTACATTGATTGTGTCTTGTAACATTGTGATTCAATTATGTTAGAGGATCCTCTAGTCCATATCATGTTGATGTTTTGGTCATGTTAGCTTCTAGAGTCAATTCATATTTTTATGATGTCTTGAGTGTTTGTGTGCTTCATGATCATGATATTATGTGCATACATATGTGTATGGATACAACTATTTATGTTTATGAGCTTGATGTTTTGATTTTTATCACACATATGTATATTTTATGTGATGTATCTTAGTATCTTCCTCACTGCTTCATAGGATGTTTCTATCCAAGTGTAGGTAGTTTGTATCTTCACATACATTTCTATTTCCCCAAGTCACTCTTAAAGAAAATGCCTAAATCATTACACCTTTCATGAAGGTCTGAACTCACCCAAAATACCTTAGGACCATTATAGTTATTAAAAACATTCACTAGGGCTTTGGTAATAGGCTTCCATATCATGAGGTCACCAAATTCCTTAACCTTCTAGCACTAGGCAGGTGTCAGACTTCATACATGGTATTAAAACTCTATGGAGACCTATGTTTTTGGTAAACAATCACCCATGCCTGGTCACTGGGATCTCCTTTGACATAAGGAGGCACCTCTTCTCCCAAAGTTACATAGATATTGTACCGAGTTCCAAAGAGAGAGTTGTCTTGTGCCCTTAGGTATTGTTTACCTACCTACCTATTCTAGTTTTAGGTATAAATACCCATTTGTTATATGTGGTTTAAGATTTTATTGGGAGTATGATGTGGGGTAATTCAACATTATCCTAGAATAGGATTAATGAAGTAATTCTAGTATTCAAACATTGGATAGGGGTATTTTATCTACCCCTTATTAATTAACTTGATTTTAATTTATTTTGAAAATTTATTTTTTAAATGCCTTGCTCCATTTTAATACCTATATTAAGAATTTTACTCAACTACCAATTGTCATCCACTTTCATCTCGTCCATTATCACTACTTTAATTCTCACATGAAATCATGTCCTTACCTATGTAAAGCTTTCCTTTCCTTCTCAAGTAGTGTGTTTCAAGTAATTTTCCTTACACTCCACATGAACCCATTTTAATTCCCAAAAACTAATTTATGATACGTCATCATGTACATTTTTAATTTCCCTTCACACTAATTTGAGATTTGTCAAATATTATATGTTTACTCCTTATTTTATCTTATCTACTACATGATCTAATTTGCATTTTGTATGAGCACTTATACTTTCATGAATTTTCTATCCATAAGGAATTTTTAAGAAATTTATCCCAAATACTAAGTGTCACCTCATAACTTAGATATTTGGCATTAAAACCATTTATGGTCCTACTCAATTTTCGCAACAATCAAGTTTTGAAAAACCCTCATGTGCCTCATGTCCAAACAACTATTCATTTTGTATAATTTTTTATGAAAGAACATCTAGGGCCTCCTGTAATCTTTCATCAACCAAAAAAAAAGAATACAATAAGTAGAAATAAGTGGGATTACAAATATTTGACGTTAGAATGTCCATTGTAAATTTTAATCACTTATATAATTTGTGGTAATTCTTGGATTCTCATCCCAGTGCAACACTTAAAAACTAAGAGTTTTACATCACCACATTTGAACTACATTGTTTGCGGTAACTTAGAACTTTGTAAGAAACATGGAAATGACTTAAGGAACACATTTTTTAATTTATATCTTTCCACAGAGTTATATATTGGCACGAAATTAGAAAATCAATGCTTGATATCATAGATGTGTGAATTTATTATGTGTGGTGTTTGTTTGATCATGATAATATTAGATGTAAATCTTATTGTAGTGAGTGTTTAACCATACTAACTTGGTAAATATTAGATTTTTGTGTATTTTAAAGTTAGATATAAATAACTTGTCGTTGATTTTGATAGTTTATTTTGATTTTATATCTATAGCTTGTTGATAGTTCATCAATTCATCTTTGACCATGCATCATGAATGTCTTCCAAACCTTTGTTGTTAAGTGGCATAACCTTGTTTTATTTTGCCTACACCATTATTATGAAACTCCAAGAGTATAGATATATATACATATCTTACTAAGGCTTATAAAAATTGCGTAGGTTTTAATGTGTTTTAAATATTTACCAACTTTGTTGATGGCACACTTAGGTGATAATATGTTTATTAAAACCAATTTTAGTGGTAACCATGATTTTATTACATTAGCCTTGGGTAAATGGATGTGGAAAAATACAATGAGGGAAAAGGAAATATCATTTAGGGTTTTTTTAGTATGTAAAGTCAACAAATTTGGAATGGATATTAGGTGGTGAAATTATGAGTGAAACCCAATTTTCAACCCTTAAATCTATTGTTCAAGACCAATTTTAAGGGCATTATTGGGGGTTTTCATGAGAAAATAATGGGGCATGATGAAGTAGAACTAGGAATTGAATGTAGGAGTTTTGGAATTAAAAATCAAATGAGGACACAATATAACAAGTGGAGAGAAGGAGGAGCAAAAATAAAACCTGGGGGGGAAACATTTTTGAAGGAAAAACCACTAAGGAAGCTTTACCAAGAAAGTAACTAGACATTTTAAAAGTTGTATTAACCTTTTTTTATGTTTATACACTAATTTATCTCGGGTATATTGATATTATCGGGTGTAAATGAATTCAAGAATCTTGGAGCTTTTTTTGGGCATAATTTTATTATTATTATGGTTATTTAATTGCTTTTTATTATGTCATGATCTAAAAATATCTCCATGGTTGTGATTTAATCACCATATAATATTTTTAACAATATCAAGAATTTTTAAATGTCTTCCCCCACTCCTCTTCCTACTCCTTGACGAACTCTCAACCCTACTTCACATGGCAATAGTGAACATCTGAAGAATATTCCTCCCAATTAGAATGGAAGCTTCAAACACTCCTTTGATTCACATGTTTCTTCAACATTTTCACTGACTATTTCTTCTCCTTTCTTGGGGAATAATGGAGATAGTCCCTCTATGATAGGTGATGCTGGGTAGAAGACCAACACTAAGATAAGGACCATTATTGGGTAAAATAAATATGCAAGGCATATAGAAGAAATGTAGATCTACAAGTAGAACTAGATTCAAAAAGAAGAATTGATCAGATCTAGAGTGGAAAATTTATTGCCTAGCAATATTAGCCATATATACTACAAATAGTTATGAGATAAGAGCTTAGAACTTAAAACTCCCCCTTTAATCTCTACTATTAACAGGGGTCTAGAAGTCATGGAGCTAGCTAGTACAATGGACATTATAACCCTAAAGACTAGAACTAAATCCTTCACTAACAAAGTCTCTCATATGTTTGTGCTAAGATTAGATTCTAAACCTCTCAAACTTGCATCTACTAACCCAATAGTGATCTTTAATGAGGAAGAATCTAGGAAAGTGCTCACATCTAAATAATATTCTCAACTAAGGGTGGTATCTATAGATTTATGGATTATTGGCCAAAGATTCAAGATATTCATGCCTAGATTTCAAAGCATTGCCAACCCCTTCTAAAAGGTAGACTTGAAATTTAACCAAGTGAAAAAAGTGTCTTTATTATTATTATTTTTGTGTCATATTGAGGACAAGAAAAAGATTAAAAACTAATTTTAGAGATTGAATCACCACCCCTTGGTATTGAAATGATTGTCCCTTGAATTCAACCCTCTCATTAAAAATATTAATGTAAAACCCATTTGGGTTCTTTTACCCCATCGCCCACTTCAGTTTTGGACTGAATCTAGCTTGAAAGTAATTGGTAAATAATTGGGTGAGTTTTTGTAAATTCACCAAGACACTGATCATTTATCCCACACTACATTTTCTAGGATCTTGGTGAATATTGACACCTCCAAGAATCTAACTAAAAAAAATCATTTTTCAAGTTGGATACCACTCTTGGTCTTAACTTCTTGACTATGAATTCTTGTTGTTTCATCTGGCATTTGACCAAAAATTATAATTGCCTTAGAAAAATAAGGATTCTTCTTAGTGGAAGGACATTTGTTCTACCCACCTTACAATACTGGTTGATTTTGATAGTGATGATTCTATCTCATCTTTAGATGATATTGAATCCTTTTCCCTAAATGAAGACCTAATGAGCCCTTGATTGTGATGATTCTATCTTATCTTTGGATGATATTAAATACTTTGCCCCAAATGAACACCTGAGGAGCCCTCTTTATATAGATGGAAACATGTTAGAATATCTAAACACTCTAAGGAAGGTTACAAACTCAACTTGAGAGACCTTTGACCCAATTATCACTACAGAGGTGAACCTAGAGATTGACATATTTAGGGCATAATAATATGATGTTATATTAGAGAAAGACAAATACCAGCCTATAAATCAATTTAAAATATTTTATCAATTCAAATATAAGTTGGGAAGACAAGGGAGCGTGGATCGATGTGTAAAAATTTAAAAAGGCAGAAAAGTAGCGATTCAACCTTCCAGTATGACCTTTCACTTAAGAGGAATTTGAGCATAAGTTTCAAAGAAGATGATTGAAAGTGGAGATAGGCCCTCTGGATATGTCAGCGGAAGTATAGCAAAAAATTACTTGATGGTATTGGGTTGCAAGAGGAAGGTAATATCTACTTAGTGGTTGAGTAAAACTGTTGATGCTTTGTTTTTCTCACTTATTAGAGTGATTCATGGAGATAAAAGCTTTATGAAAGTCTAGTTGTTTCTAGTTAGTTTTATGTTGTAGGCATGGGTGTCCCATTTGATAGGCTAAGGTCTAACTACAAGTTAGTTATTTAGATCCACATGGGCTATTGGTTGTGTCATACCATTTGAGCTTAAATTTTTTATCTTATGTAAAAGGTTATAGGATGTTTTAAATCCTACATTTTACCCTATCAAATAAAAAATACCAAGGATTTTTATTTACATATTATACTGTTAGTTGTAAAAAGAGAAGGGTTTACCTGTATAAACCTTAAAAACCATAATAAATGGCCCATAACATGAATATTTACTACATATTTTTAAGTAATGGATTATGGAAAGATAAAATGTATGTAACATGATGTGGGAATATGACAATATGTTATTGTAGAATGCTATTGAATAATAAAACACATTTTAAAATCCTACACACTTGTAATGTAAAGCATAGGGTTATTTATATTGTTGTTTGAGTTATTTCAATCTACTTATCCCTAAAATAGCTAATACACATATTATGATAGTTTTATCATAGTTGTAGTTTTAGTGTGATAAAACCCTCATAATATGTCTATAAATGGTTAAACTTAAAATGTTGAATAATCGAATCTACAGATTTAATTTGATAAGGTTATTCATGTTTTAAAGAATTCTTAAATGATCCTAATGGTGATGAAAAATGTTATTCTTGGCTATAGATTAATATTACGTTCTCAAACCTATTGATTGGATGTACATTTTTGTTTAACAATTTAACATCTTTTTTTCAAAACTACTGTTTGGTTATACATTGGTATTTAATAGCTTAATATCTTGTATTAAAACCTAGTGCTTAGTTGTACATTATTATTTAATAGCTTAACATCTTGTACTCAAACCTAGTTTTTGGATTTATATTATTTTTAAATAGATAAACATTATGTATTCAAAGCTAGTGTTTGGTTGTACATTGTTATTTGATATCTTAGTCTCATTTATTCAAACATAGTTCTTGGTTGTGCATTGTTTTTTAAAACTAAAAATGGATTTCAAAAAGATTACCATTAGGTGGTTGTAATCTTGTTTATTGAATGGAAGAAAAAATTTTAACTACCATGTATATAGACAAAGGGTTATAACAAAAATATTTTTTAGTGTGGTTGCTTAGGAGTACATTGTGCTTAGCTTGTTGTTTTGAATTCTTAGTTTACATGGATATAGGTTAAT
The DNA here is from genome assembly GCA_037957365.1 of Torreya grandis. Taxonomy (NCBI): domain Eukaryota; kingdom Viridiplantae; phylum Streptophyta; class Pinopsida; order Cupressales; family Taxaceae; genus Torreya; species Torreya grandis. Next base: position 1,646,989 of record JARHVA010004214.1, read on the forward strand.
TTATCTAGGTAAATAAACGTTTTAAAATAATACAATTGTTTTCATTAATGGTTATTGGGTTTATTTGAGTTTATATAATTGGATTTTAGATTTAGAGTTCATTAACCTCTCATAGACCTGAGGGTGTGAGTACACCTCCACCCACATGATTATAATAGGTTAATACATTTATATAATTTCCTAATATAGACTTATATCAGACTAAATGATAGTAGTTAAATTTTGGGATTCAATATTCTTAAAAATTCAATTGACCACGGTATGGGTATGAAAGACTATTATGTGATATAGCCATTTATGTACATAGTTAAAAATAAATGAGGTTGTATGACAGTCATAGTTCTATTGTGAGATAGTTGGAAACTATATCTTATGATGCATAAATGGAATAAAGAATGAATTATAAGTTATAAAAAAAATAAAGATAAACTTATGAAATTTGGTATTTATTGTATTGAGAACCCCATCTTGACATTTTGATTATATTTTCCTTGTGTGGACTGGTTGTGAGA
>JARHVA010004215.1:0-2500 GCA_037957365.1 Torreya grandis
TTCCACATTGTATGCACTGATTATGTATTATAACATGTTATTAGTTGTAGGTCAGTCACTATCAAATCACTCAATTTGAACTCAAGCAAAGGCAAGGTGTGTCATACACACCCAAGTACACATTCGTTTCTTTCAAACTATAAATTTCATTACTATATTAAAAGGGGGAAATGTAGACAATATTTTATGTATTATATATCACCTCAATCTTATGCACTTGGAAAACTCAGACCTTGGTTATTCCTTTAAATTCTTGACCTTTCCCACTTTCAACAGTCTTGCATCTAATTTATCTTATGCCCTTTGGCCTATATCTTAGTCTGAATAGTCTTATTTTAATGACCCAGACATTTTATCTTGCCTAAATTGCTTAAAACCTACTTATCTTCCACCTCTACAAGTTCTAAGTGTATATCTACTTCCATGATCCCTAGACATTAATGTTTAGGATAGCCACCATACATCGATGCTATTTTCTTATTCTAACATAAGTGTCTAGTGCCCTAAATTCATATAATTTATAAATGAAACATATCATAATGGTCAACATAAGTTCTTTAGTTTTTTTAATTCTCAAAAGGGATTGATATAAATACAATATCAACCCTCTTTCATTCCTCACCTAGCATACACCTTAAAAGTACTAAGGCAACTTATAAAAGCACTCAATCAGCACTCATAAAACAAAGCATCCCTATTTTTTCCTATTTTCATATCAATCATAGGGAAACCACAAAAATAGGTCTAAACTACTAAAGGAGCATACTAAGATCCTAATTTGCCAAGTGACAATCAAGGTCACTATTGTAATTTCTTTGCACATATTGCATGATTCACACATAAGACAACATATAGGGGATAACTACATCATTTTGAGACTATCTTTAGAGTATTGTCTATGTAGGTATAACTCATTAATAGAGGGGACTTTGGGGTCAGCTCATAACCATGTGCCCACTAACCCATTTTCCCCAAGGCCTCTACGAAGATGAAAAACTAGGGTTTTGAATATTCATGAGGAGTGGAAATCCATGACCTAGATGTGAATGCACCAAAGCAAAGGTGAAGTCAAACCAATAATCATCTATGTGGTTGCATCCTTTTCTAGTAGGTATTTCATACAAGACACTTGATTCAATTTCATATAGTAGTGTTAATGCATTTGTCCTAGGTTGACTCTAGTGTCTGAGCCTCTAGAGGCACTTAATTTAGAATCAAACAACTATTATAGAATCGTCTAGTTTACTTCCTTCCTCTTTCATATCCATAATTACATTAACACTAGAACAAGCTAAGTACATTACTTCTTTGTCATTTCTATATTTATCATAGATATACTTACTATTTTTAGCTTGTTTTAGTTTAAGATATTTAATATATGTTTATATCAAATTTTAGCACCCAATTATCCTGCTATATATTTGATTATTGCCCTTGTGCATTTTCATTTCTATATTTTTAACCCTATCTACCAAAGTAAGGATCCAAATCTAATTTAGGGATAAAATAACTAATAATAGATTAAAAATAAAAGAATCTATGTAAAAGTAGAAAAATGCAAGTAATTAATCAATAATTTGATTAGAGAAAAGTTCCCATGAGGTTCCCACATAAAGAGTGTATCTGCCTACTTCATTTTGTGATAGACCACCAATTGTAATAGGATGCCTTTATGTAGAGACACATGATTCATTATACTACATATCAATCATAACTGTATTGGGTAAATTTATTGGTGTACACCTTATTATGTGATATTTTATTTTGATTATGTTTTGTTTTGAAACTATGATCATAACACTATCTTTCTAAAATGCTAGAGAATCATAATTGGTACTCAATATAGCTCCCATTAATATTTACAATGATTTTTTAGGGATTTCATTGTATTACTCTAAAGTAGGATCAATGTGAAATTATGTTGAACATGATTTAAGACCAAGAATGAATGGTAATGTGATATGTTTTATGTAATACTTTGGTTCTATTATTTTATTAAGATGATCTTTATCATACCCAATATGTATATGAGAAAATCTAGACTACATATATTGGCTTCTTGTAAGCAAGTAACTACAATATGTTTACTATATATAAGTGGTTTACTAATGAGAGGCTCAGATAATAATAACATTGATTTGTTGCCTATTTTATAACCATATTTTTTGAAACAATCTTAGATGTTTTCTTATTATTTGTAAACAAGAGGGTTTTTAAAATCAGGGGTGAAACCTTGTACAAGAAGCATGTACTCAAGCCTTAGAATCCCATATTTTCAATGTATTTTACAAGTCAGAATCCAAATAAAAAAAAAATAACACATCCAAAAAATAAAATAAAACAACAAAAAAAACTAATATTTCTAGTCTCCAAAGCCCTCTTCCTAGCTTCATATCATTCTCTTCAAATCCATGTCTAACTGTTGAAATAACTAGGGAACTTGACCAATTTCCACTACACATAACCTTATTACTAGAGTACATCTTGGCATATTTTATCA
>JARHVA010004215.1:10000-112500 GCA_037957365.1 Torreya grandis
CTTTGTCTTATTCCTCTCCCTAGCATTGATGGAAGTGATAATGAATATGATAGAGAACATGCAAATGAATATAAAAATGAAAGTGAATACGAAAATGATCCTTCAGATTCTACTATTTTAAATGAATAAAATGTAGATTGTGATAATGCATGGAATAATGATGACTACTATACATATAGTGAAGAATAAAATGCATCTCATGCTTCTAACCCTTCTCTCACTCCTCTCAAATCTCATGCATGTTAAAATGTTGCTCCTACTTTTATTCATGATTCTATGTCAAATTATACACATATTAATACTAATAACACATCTTTTACTAAATTAGAATGTGATTCACTAAAACATAAAGATACTAATGAATCTCCTAGGCTAACCCTCACTACAGTAAAACCCAATTCTCACTCCTCACTTAAAGAGAATGGTAACCCGCATCCCTATCGTAAGGTCCAAATTACCATTACTCCAAAGGCTCAAGTGAGCACACCCCCTCTTTATGATCCACTTGTTAAATGTAGCATTCCCATGGTTAAAATTAACAATCAAATTTAAACATTAAATGAACCACTTCAAGATACTAATGTACCATCCCAGGAGATCATCTCTTTGATGCATGCAATTGGTGAACTAAAACACAAAGTACATCTCCTAACCTTGGAAAAAAAGCTTATAAATCTTGGATGGCTACAAATGATCTACATGGTAACCCTATTCCAAAAACATTCATAAAAGTTTCATTGCCTAAGCATTTTCATACCCATCGTTACCTCACCTTAATGGAACTAGAGATCCTTTCACACATCTTCAAGCCTTTCAAAAGGCTTTGCCACCTCATGCAAGCCCTTTGATTCTACTCAAGTTGTTTCAAAAGACATTAGTGGGGGAAGCATAGAACTGGTTCTTTCATCTACTCCATGTTAGTTCATTACATACATATGATGACTTAGAGGAGGATTTTTTTAGGAACTACATTATAAACCTAGGCCCTTGTGTTACATATGAGAAGCTTGCCACACTACATCAGAATTATTCAGAGCTAGTTAGCAAGTATATCTTAAGATTCAAGTCTCATTTGTTAAGATTAATATATAAACTAGAAAATCTAGATATTCAACATATCTTCATCAAGGGCCTTTACCAACATCTCCTCAAGAATCTACTATATCAGATAGAGCCTTGTTTTATACATTTATGTTACATAGTTCTAGATTTGGAAGAGAAATTGGGATTAAGTGAGGTAGATTCAGTTGATTAGATCACTCTCGACTTCACAATATCATCTTTAGATGTAACTCCTACCACTCATCATCCACCATGTCCTAAATAAGACAAGAGACCACAAGTAGAAAAGCAACCAATCAAGAGAAAAGAGTAAGTTTTTAGAACATAACCTATAGTATGCACTATAGATAACTACAAAAAATCACCACTATAGTTTGATTCAGGTTAGGATAGCCCATTTATCATTTTATTAGCACTGCTAGATAGGAGGTTAATCACATTACCTTTTATTCATTAACAAGATCCACATCTATTATATAGATAGCCACATTAACCCTTTTGTAATTATCATAATATCCATGGACATAATGATGATAACTATTTTAGACTCTAAGATTGCATTTCAAAATGTGTTGATGATGGTCTTATAGCATTCACATAAGGGGCACAAATATCTCCTCCATTATGAAACCCTAGACCTCATTCCTCCATGATTGAGTCATTTCAAGACATTCCTTTACAAGAATCATCGATCACTCATCATGAGTGTAATGCAAATTTTAGGATAGAATCTCACAAGAGATCTACTATTCCAACTATTCAAAAAATTTGGAAACCAGTATAACATAAGAAACCCACATATAGAAATGTAGTTTGTGGTATACATAGTGTAGTTTTATATACATGTCTAGCAGAGTCATAGGCACTATAATAAAGTACTATTCCATATAAATATTCATTATAGCCAAGTTTTTAGGGTCCTATCTCATGGAGCAATCTTTTATGATTAAGACTAGTTAAACCCACACTATAGAGTAATACTTCATAGAGATATTCATTACAATTGAGTTTTTAGGGTCTCATCTCACATAAAAACTCCTTATGATTAAGATTAAATGATTCCTCAACATAGCTTTCAGCTCCATCTCAACATATTGCACATTCATATACATCATAGTGAAGGCCACATGGTATTCAATTATAGATAGATGAACCTTCTTCACAACAGATAATATCAACTCCAAAGCACATTCCTACATAACATGAGTAGTATGGGAACTTGTTCACTTGGCTGATAGGGTTCAGATATTGATATAGCCTAGTTTGATATAGTGTGTATTCATTTCAACATGAGTTCATAGCTTTACTTAACACAGTAATGATGGATCCAAAGGGCTAGCCTTTATATTCTTGAGCCACTCTCAGGGAAGTAATATCCACATCATGTTATATTACATCCCCACCTACTAACAAGTAACATTTTTTATTCTAGATAACCATCCCCAACTAAAAATAGACTATCCAATCTAGCTATTACCAAATCAAAGTTATCCAAACCCTTCTACCAATCTCACATGAACTTCTCTAAACAATTTTACCAATTATAAAAACCAACAATTTTTTACTTACATATAATCACAAATAGAACCTAAACAACATATCCAAGCATATCATGAATAATCAAATTGCATCCCAAATGCTATCTTTCCAAATATATCAAAACAATCACGTCACATATCCCATGTATGATTTTCCAAGCATATGTGAATTCAACATCAACATCAAATCAACTATTTCAAAAGTAAAATATTACAATACCAATATATTCCAAAATCCATAACACAAATACACATAAGTTCAAAATCAAACCAACATCCATATATATAACTACATTTTTAAGTACATACCATATCAAAATATAGTCAATCGTCAATAAGGGTCATGTCCTTACTCTTGATCTCACTCTCTCCTCTAGTACTAGTCCCATAATCCTATCTAGCACTCGATGACTCTGTGCCTCCTCAAGCTCTTAAATGCCTCTTACACTAATTATCTCACTCCAATAAATGACCATATGCCTCACCCAAGTCTGCATGTTACCTTGAAGATCCATGTAATCATCTACAATCTTTGAAGTCACCAATCCATAATCAGGAGGAGGCATATTATGCCTATCTCACTTAACCCTCAGCTCATCTCTCTCTTCCACTACCTTAACATATGTAGTTATATCTATAGTAGCTCGATAAAAAATGAGGATAAACACCACCCATGATGATCACTCTCTCTATGAAATCCTCCTCCACAACATCAAAAACATGCCATTTAAACTCACACAATGTAAACTCAATATTAATCTCCCAGAACACATCATCCCCACCACTAACCCCAATAGGTGCCTCACCGTATACACCTCCCACCCCACCTACACACATAATAAGTGTAACATGGCATTAGATACATATTTGTAAATCCAAACTAAATTAAAAACATAAGTACAATGCAAACTCTAATAATTGATTGCCTCCCATCATCTAGATCATCTCAAGATCCTCATAAACAAGAACATCCACTCCATATATAGGATATAATGGAGACCACCAATGCCTATCCCATCATGTAGTGTATCCCTTAGTATAACCCATGTCATTTACATCAAGAATATCTATCACCACATCTTGTGCATCCATAGGCAATGGTTCCAACTCAACCTCAATAGGTCTCCCATGAGCCCCTGCTCTCACTGGTACCCATGCACTCTATAACCATACCCACATTATAGGAAGAACATCTTATCAAACTCCAAACTGCCTAGTCACATGCTCATACTAAAATCACTCATAAACTCTAGACTAGTAATCATGTAACCAATAACTCACTCTCATTTACCATAGTTGCTCTCCATCCTTTGGCCATCTAATAAATCCTCTATAGGGCCTCCATCTAATATCATCAGCCACTAGTCTATCTAGTAACCTCCTATAATGATCTATATTGGGAGATTGAATAGCCAAATAACTCATCCATCACTTGCAAAATGGTTGTGGATATGCCCAACTCACCCTCAGCAATCTAAATGACCACACAATTATTATGTGCTCATAATCCCAATAATGTAATAAAGTGGTTACACCCACACCACTATTAAAAGACTCTTATGTGAATTTATATAAGTCTCTATATAAATGGGCAAGCATAATCCTCCCCCATAAAAACATATTACCATACATCTGAATACTCTAAACCACTCTATGCATCTTATAAGTGATAAGTACTCCACTATCATCCATAGCAACACAAAAGACAATAAAATAGCCAACCACTTCTACAGATGTGGAACATTCAACTACACAATAATCGATAGTAATATATCACTATCACTACCTCTTCGACATGTACCTATGGGCACCCCTAAAAAGTATCTAGATGCATGATCAATGGCATTCATACCTATGTCATCCTACAAAGATACTCATCACCCATTGATTGGTAAGTGTAGAATCTGATACACACCCTCTAAGATCACAATAATCTCCCTTGTAGGAAACCAAAATGTACATGTATTATCATTCCACCTCTCACATAGGGCAATGATCAAATATATATCCCACTACAATATACCAAGATCACATATGTGACCTAACCCAGCCCTATCCATAATAACATGCTCATCAGCTTATAAAGGCAACACCCTCAGAGTCTTCATTAGTTGGCCTCTATGGAACTCTCTCATCTATACCTCACCATGCACAATAATAGAACACAACATGTATTAGTCAACCAATCCAACTAAAAATCCAAGCTAAATAACAATAGATTACAAGTTAAAAATCTTAACAAATAGCAATTACATCAATTCACCATGCCAAAACAAATTTCTAAATAATAATATAGCATTTAAACTAAGCATCAACCCCAAAATCCAACCTTTAGGACAAAAACACTGGGTACATGATAACATCACTAGATAGGAGCACTAAAATGTAGATAGCAGTGCTAGATCTTGGACAATAGTGCTAGATGTAGGATAAGAACACTGAGCCTAGTCAAACATTTCTAAAATGCTCTAAAATAACTCAAAACCATGAAAAATAGGTTCCCAAACAAGCCTAAAACATGCATTTATCTACTTACATGATAGGTTCTCATCTCCTCGGCATGTCTTCCACTCCAAATATCTAACTCTCAAACTAGTCTATGCACAAATGAATCAAGATTCAATCAAATTTTCCTATATCAAACCACTTTCTCATTCAAAACAAAGTACTATTTTGCTCATAACTTGAGCTTCATAGCTCTATTTTACAAACCATTTTGTTCCTTGAAATTGTGAAAATGATACCTTCAACATCACATAACTCCTACTCTCTTACTACATCATTTTCCTACCATGGTACACACATCTCTACACCTATCTTATACCTAGATACAAAAATTGGTCCTCACGAATCAAACATTCATTCAAAACATTCAAACAACCTAGAATATTCAATCAATCAACCTTTCACTCCATTTAATAAATTACTATCTCATTTGCCTATCATAGTATGAACATCTTTATATCTCTACTATGCTCAAACATAGGCTTCGATCCTAACCAGTCAAAGACACATTTCAATCCTATGTAATCCCATTCTCAGTCTAAATCAAATTAATCAACATTTCAAAATCTATTTAATAAATGCCAACCAAGTTCCTACTTAATCGACCACTTTTAGTCACTTTTGGCTCAACCTCCTCTATCTCAAATTTCATACCTCTCCCCAAAAGGGGGGCATCATTCCTATTATACCTATTCCTACACCTATCCACTCTCATATATGGATACACCATGGTTCTCACACCTCTAGCAGTCAAATTATCAAATTCAGCTTAGATTAATTGAAAAATATAATGATTCAGACTACATGGGCCACTCAACATGGTTTTTACACATCCAGTATTCAGAATATCAAAATTACTAAGTCAGATTGGTCAAGATTATATAGTGGCTCAGACTATATGGGTCACTTAGCATTACTCAGCTTACGATTATATAGTGATTCAAATTTTATTAGGTCACTCAATATTACTCAAGACATTTAGAGGGGTATACCTTCATTTTATAGATATACAAACTACCTAGATACCAAATTTAGGGGCATGTGCATTACTACACATCTCACACATACAGCATCATACAACATGACACAATTACAGACTAGATAACAAATTATAGACATAGTGTAGAACACATTTTTTTGATCTCTAATTTTACACATGGGACATGACATGATATATCATATCACATGTGGTAATATAGATTTCTAGATTATCTAGATGCATCACTCATATACCAGATTTGGAGGTATGGCACAAATGTTCATGTCCATATTCTAGGATTTTACAAATTAGGATGGTAGGACATACCATCTTCTTCTCACACATTTACCAACATTTTTAGTTTACACCTAGGCATTATTTAGGTTATCACCAAGTTGGATCATATGATCATCTATAGTGATTGGTCCATAGTATTACTCAAAATTAGACCTAGGAGTTTGTGTAGGATAGAGGATAGGCATTGGTTTTAGACCTCTGAGTACTTCCCAAATCTAGTTTAGATTATTTAGATTTATTATAGGGGGCTTCTATTACATGGGTTCCTTCTTTCTCTAGGCACTATTCAAATTTAGTATAAGGGACATCTATTATAGGGGTTCTTTTTTTCTCTAAGCACTATTTAGATTTAATACAAGGGGCATCTATTACAGGGATTCCTTCTTTATCCAAGCACTATTTAGATTCAGTACAGGGGCCATCCATTATAGGGATTCTTTCTTTCTCTAAGCACTATTTCAGTTCTTCATCCACTTCCCTAGCTAGGAAGTTGGACCTTTTTCTTTAGCACACTTATCTTCACATAGGTAAGTTTAGGTGTGCATCTTCTTTCTTTATTTTACTCTAGTACTTCATTTTATTGCATCATTAGATTAAAAGAGGGGCAAATGTATACACCCTAAATTGGTTAAGAAAACATACATATTATCTCTTTTCATAGTCCTTTCATAAAAGACTCTAACTGGAGAATATGAGCTTTTATTCAAATTTAGCCATCTTTTTATCTTACTTGTATTGATCTTACTATATTTCCTATACATCATTTTTCATATCCCTAGTCACCCATAACTTTTCAAAATTAACCCTTTTAGGCTGAGGCACCTCTTTTAGACCCAAACCCATCCCCCCAAGTCTCATACCACCTAGATAATAGTGCCCAAATAGGATTACAGTGCTAAAAACTAAGGTGTCAAATTTTTAGTGCTATTGTCCAAGTGAAATTTTGGTCCCAACACTTAGTTTCTTCCATAGGATGAGTCTTACCCCTTTTCTTTGCTTTGGTCCTAAGTTTCCAAATGTTAGACAAATGCAAATAAATCTCCCAAATTCAAAATAATTAGTATCTTATATAAAGGACTACATAAGGCATTTTATATTAAGAACTTACTATTTTGGCACATTAGACATAATAAAATCAATCAATAGTATAGCTCAGCTTCTCTACATCACCCATAGATTTGCATGTTTGATCAAGGAAGCACCTAGGCAAAATTCATTCTTACATCAATCATGTGAATTGATTATGCATGTTCCCTAAGGTAAAACTACATTGGATCTGAGACCCTAGCTTGAGGGTTAATGTAAGTTGCAATCAAAATAGTATGGGTTCTTGATTGTGCGATCATTCTTCCCATAACCTAATTTTCCCCCCTTTTTCTTTGATTCTATTTGTTTTTTCCATGTGTCTAGACTAATACAAGTATTGATGAGTAAAATAGACCTAAAGGGAGCTCTAATGGCTTTCAAAACTTGAAATTAGGTATGTAGGGTCATACTAAGTAGATGAATAAAACACAAAAATCTTTTAGCCTCAAGACAATAGCACTGGGAAGGACTATAGCATTGAAAACTAGGGTGTCTTATTTCTAACACTCCTATCTAATCAAAAAATAGAAGTTAGATCCAAATTTTTGACACTATCATAGTCCTGCTCCTCAAATACCAAACTTAGAATCTTCCATTTCAACACAAATCTAGCTAAGTTAATTTATCTTTGTCTTCTATAAATATCAGTTAAAATATATACTTCTCTATATTAAAGTAGATTTTCCCTATCATTCTAGACCCTTATTATTTAGGAATTAAAAATCTAATTTCTAAAAATAATAAAACATTTGATGAACCTCACTTTCTTTGAACAAACCTAAAACCTGAGATATACTTAAGGTTTTTCCTTCATATTTTGTGCAAAAAGTTAATTTCAAAAATTTTGATTTTTGTGTTTATTTTTGTACATTTATCCTATTCAAAACTATTTTTAGAATTTAAAATTATTATATAATTTTCAAAAATTCTAAAACCCTAGTTCAAAACCTAGATTTCAAAACTAGGTCATCAAACACCAAGCTTTTCCTCAAAAATTTTAGAAAACTATTTTGGAATTTTCGCAAATTAATTACCTTGTCAAAAATTATTTCAAAATATGTAGTTTGTTGTGCAAAAATTTAATTTACAAATTTTTAATTTTTGTACATTTATCCTATTTAAAAAATATATAGAATTTAAAATTATTGCATAATTTTCAAAAAAATTAAAACCCTAACTAAAAACCCTAGACTTCCAAACTAGGTCCTAAAACCTCAAATTTCCCTCACAATTTTTAGAAAAATAATTTGAATTTATTGTAAATTATTTGGGATATCAAAAATAATTTTTAAAATTCAATGTTCATAGTTCTTTGTGCATTTATTTGCTTCATAGTACTTTTCAAAATTCTCTTTAGTGATAAAATGGCCACAAAGGTGATTCTTTCTTCTCATCCCTTAAATAAATTTCTCAAATTTTCTTCCAATTATGACAATGATTGGACAAAATTGCAAAATTACACATTAGCTAAAACTATAGAAAATGATTTCATTTATAGTGAAGATAATGACTATTGTTGTAATGAAGGATATGATGATATATGTAATGATGAGGGTGAATCACAAATAGATTAATATTTTTCTCTTAAACCCATCTCTTTTATTCCTTCTTCTAATAAAAATAATTTTGATAAATAGGAAAGATACTTCTCACCTCATTCTCCTATGCACAATGCACTAAATGCACAAATTGGTCATACACTTACAAGTGAACCTCTTATTGGTGATGATTTGCTTCCATGTGAACCTAATCTCTCCCTTTTTCTACTGCTATGTTCAAAATACAAAAATATAAATGCAATCGAATCAAATTACCAAAGCTTAGCTCAAATGATGCATTATGTGTTCCTAACTCTACTCTCTCAAACGAATGTCCAAATGATAACTCTTCTACTCTTCTTTCTCAAGTTTAAAATAAATAAAATGCATATACTCCATCCATGGATAGCATAGATACACATGATATTCCAAATGCCAATGATAACTTATTGTATATTAGAAATAAATTAACTCTTTGTCTTACACCTCTCCCTAGCATTGATGGAAGTGATAATGAATATGATAGAGAACATACAAATGAATATGAAAATGATACCTCAAATTCTACTACTTCAAATGAACCAAATGTATATTTTGATAATGCATGGAATAATGATGACTATTATACATATAGTGAATAAGAAAATGCATCCAATGCTTCTAACCCTTCTCTCACTCCTCTCAAATATCATGCATGTCAAAATGTTGCTCCCTCTTTTATTCATGATTCTATGTCAAATTATATAGATATTAATGTTAATAACACATATTTTACTAAATTAGAATGTGATTCACTAAAACATAAAGATACTAATGTATCTCCCAAGCCACCCCTCACTACAGTAGAACCCAATTCTCACTCCTCACCTAAAGAGAATGGTAGCCCACATCCCTATAGTAAGGTCCAAGTTACCATTACTCCAAAGGCTCAAGTGAGCACACCCCCTCTTTATGATCTACTTGCTAAATGCAGCATTCCCATGGTTAAAATTAACATTTAAATTCTCAAAGATTAAATGAACCACTTTAAGATACTAATGTACCATCCTAGGAGATCATCTCTTTGATGCATGTAATTGGTCAACTAAAACACCAAGTACATCTCCTTACCTTGGAAAACAAATCTTATAAATCTTGGATGGATGCCAATGATCTACATGGTAACCTTGTTCAAAAAATATTCATAAAAGATACATTGCCTAAGCATTTCTAGACACCATCATTACCTCATTTTGATGGAACTAGAGATCCATTCATACATCTTCAGGCCTTCTAAAAGGCTTTGCCACCTCATGCAAGCCCTTTGATTCTACTCAAGTTGTTTTAGCAGACATTAGTGGGGGAAGCATAGAAGTGGTTCTTTCATCTACTCCCCATCGGTTTATTACACACATATGATGACTTAGAGGAGGCATTTCTTAGGAACTAAAATATAAACATGGGCCCTCATGTTACATATGATAAGCTTGCCACACTACATCAAAATTCTTTAGATTAGGTTATTGAGTATATCTTAAGATTTAGGGCTCATTTGTTAAGATTGATATATGAACCATTAGATTTAGAGATTCATCATATCTTCATCAAGGGCCTTTGCTAACCTCTCCTCAAGCATTTGCTATATCAAGCATATCCTTGTTTTAGATATTTATGTTACATAGTTATGGCTTTGAAAAATAAATTGGGATTAATTGAGATAGATTCAGTTGATTGGATCACTCTAGACTTCATAGCAACATCTTCAAATACAGCTCCTACCACTTAGCATCGACCATGTATTAGACAAGATAGGAGACCACAACCAAAAAATTAACCAATCAAGAACAAAGATCAAATTTTCATAAAAAAACCTTTAGTATGCACTAAAGAGAACTATAAAAAAGAACCACTATAATTTGATTCAAAATGGAATAGGCCATCTTTCATTTTATCAGCACTACTAGATAAGAGGTTAATCACATTACCTTATATTTATTGAGGGGATCTGCATCTCTTATATATACAACCACATCAACCCTTTTGTAATTATCATCGTATCTATGGACATAATGATGATAAATGTTTTAGACTCTGAGATTGCATTTTTAGATGTGTTGATGATGGTCTTATAGCATTCACACAGGGGGCACAAATATCTCCTCCATTATGGAACCCTAAACCTCATTCCTTCATGACTAAGTCATTCTAGGACATTCCTTTAAAGGAATCATTGATCACTCATCATGAGCACAATGTAGGTTTTATGATAGAATCTCATAGAATATCTCATATTCCAACTATTCAGAAAGTTTGGAAACTAGTATAACATAAGCAGCCCACATATAGCAGTGTAGTCCATGGTATATACATTGCAATTTCATATACATATCTAGTGGAGTCATAATCACCACAATAGATTAATTTTCAATATAAATATTCATTACAACCAATTTTTTATGGTCCTATCTCATGTAGTAATCTATTATGATTAAGACTAGTTGAAACCACACTACAGAGTAATACTTTAGAGAGATATTCATTACAACTAATTTTTTAGGGTCTTATCTCATGTAACAACTTATTATGATTAAGATTAAATGAGACCTCAACATAGGTTTAATCTCCCTCTCAACATATTACACATTCATAAACATCACAGTAGAGGCCACAAAGTATTCGATTACTAATAAATGAGCCTTCTTCATAGCAGATAGTGTCATCTAAAAAGTAAATTCCTACACAACATGATAAGTATGGGCACTTTTTCACAAAGTTGATAAGGATCATTTATTGATATACCATAGTTTGATACAACATACATTCATCTTAGCATTAGTTCATAGCTTCAATTACCATAGCAATGATGGAGCCAAAGGGCCAGCCTTTGTATTCTTGAGTCACTCTTAGGGAAGAAATATGCACATCATGCTATATTAAATCCCCACCTACTAACAACTAACATTCCTGATTCCAAATAACCATCCATAACCAAATCCAAAATATCCAATCTAGATATTACCAAATCAAACTTATCCAAACCCTTCTACCAATCTCACATCAGCTTCTCTAAACAATTTTAACAATTATAAAAACCAACAATTTTTTGCTTACATATAATCACAAATAGAACCTAAACAACATATCTAAGCATATCATAAACAATCAAATCACATCCCAAATGTTATCTTTCCAAACATATCAAAACAATCACGTCACATATCCCATGTACTATTTGTGAAGCATATGTGAATTCAACATCAACATCAAATCAAATATTTCAAAATCAAATTATTACAATATCATTATATTCCATAATCCATAACATAAATACACATAAGTTCAAAATCAAACCAGCATCCATATATATAACCAAGTTTTCAAGTGCATAGAATATCAAAATACAATCAATCATAAATAAGGGTCATGCCCTCACTCTCCATCTCACTCTCTCCTCTAATACTATTCCCATAATCCTATCTAGCACTTGATGACTCTACACTTATTCAAGCTCCTAAATGCCTCTTACACTAATTATCTCACTCCAACAAATGACCATACACCTCATACAAGTTTGCATGTCACTGTTACAGATCCATGTAATCATCCACAATCTTTGAACTCACTAATCCATAATCAGGAGGAAGCATCCAATGTCTATCTTACTAAACCCTCCGCTCATCTCTCTCACCCACTACCTTGACATATGTACTTGTAGCTATAGCATCCCAGTCAAAAAATGAGCATAAACACCATCCATAATGGTCATTCTCTCTATCAAACCCTCCTTCATAGCATCATCAAGAACATGTCATGTAAGCTCATGTAGTGTAGACATAATGATAATCTCCTAGAACACATCATCCCCACCACTAACCCCAATAGCTACCTCACCATATACACTTTCCACCCCACCTACACACATAAGAAGTATAACATTGCATTAGATACATATTTTCAAATCCAAACTAAAGCACAAACATAAGTACAATGTAAACTCCAATAATTAATTACCTCCTATCATCTAGATCGACTCAAGATCCTCATATATAGAGCATCTAATTCATATATAGTATATAATGGATCCCACTGATGCCTAGCCCACCATGCAGTATATCCCCTGGTACATCCCATATCATCTACATCAAGAATATATATCACCACATCTCATGCATCCATAGACAATGGTGCTAACTCAGCCTCCGTAGGTCTCCCATGAGTCTTTACTCTCACTGGTACCTGTGTACTCCACAACCATACCCATGATATAGGAGGAACATCCTATAGAACTCCAAAATTCCTAATCACATGCTCATACTGAAAGTGCTCATAAACTCTAAACCAATGATCATGTAACCAACAACTCACTGTCATGTACCATAGTTTCTCTTCATCCTCTAGCCATCCAAGGAATCCTCTATAAGGCCTCCATCTGATATTATTAGCCACAAGTCTATCTAATAACCTCTTATAATGATTAATCTTGAGAGATTAGATAGACAAATCACTCATCCATCACTCAGAAAATGGATATGGATATGCCCAACTCACCCTCAGGAATCCAATCGATTAGACAACTGCTACGTGTTCATAATCCCTACAATGTAATAAAGTGGTTGCACCCACACCATCATTGAAAGACTCATACGTGAACCTATATAAGTCTCTATATAAATGGGAAAGCATAGTCCTCCCCCATGAAAACATAGTACTATACATCTCAATGCTCTAAACCACTCTATGTATCCTATAAGTGATAGATACTCCAATACCATCCATAGTAACAAAAGAAGCCAATAAAACAACCAACCACTTATGTAGATGTAGAACACTCAATTACATAATAACTAATAGTAATATATCACAATCACTACTTCTTTGATGTACACCTATGGGCACCCCTACAAAATATCTAGATGCACAATCAATAACATATGTACCCATGTCATCTTACAAATATACGCATTGCCCAATGATCAGAAAATGTAGAATCTAATAAATGTCTACTAAGGTCACAATAATCTCCCTTGTAGGAATCTAGAATGTATACATATTAGCATTCCACCTCTCACATAGGGTGGTGATCAAATATCTATCCCACTATACTATACCAAGATCACATATGTGACCTAACCTAGCAATATCCACAAAAGCATGCTCATCAGCTGATAAAGGCAACACCTTAGAGTCTCCATTACTTGTCCTCTACAAAACACTCTCATCTATAACTTTCCCTACATAATAAAAAAACACAACATATATCATTCAACTAGTCTAAATGAAAAGCTAAGATAAACAAAAATAGATTATAAGTCAAAAAATCTAGCAAATAGTAACTACATCAGTTCACCATACCAAAACAAATTACAAAATAATAGTACATCTAAACCAAGCTTTAACCCCAAAAATCTAGCCTCCAAGACAATAGCATTGGGTACAAGATAGCAGTGCTGGACAAGAGTGCTAAAACTTGGATAACAATGTTGGATACTAGATAGCAGGATAGGAGCACTGAACCTAGTCAAACTTTCCTAAAATTCTCAAAATCACAAAATATAGGTTCTTAAACAAGCCTAAAACATCTGTTTAGATACTTACTAGGGTAATCTCTCCACCAGCCTTAATCTGGGATACCAACTACTCAAATCAAGTCATGACAGGTACTCATCTCATTGATATGTCTTCCACTCTAGAGCTCCAACTCTCAAACTAGTAAATGCATAAATGAATCAAGATTCAGTCAAATTTTACAATATCAAACCTCTTTCTCATTCAAATAAAAGTACTATTTTTCCCATAACTTGAGCTCCATTGCTCCATTTTACAAACCATTTTATTGTTCAAAATCGTGACACCGATACCTTTGACATCACACAACCCATACTCTCTTACTACATCATTTTCCTATCATATCACACACATTTCTACACCTATCTTATACCCAGATACACAAATTAGTCCTCACCAATCAAACATTCATTCAAAACATTCAAACAACCTAGCCTATTCAATCAATCAACCTTTCACTCCATTCAATCAATTACTATCTCATTTGCCTGCCATGGCACGAACATCTTTATATCTCTACTATGCTAAGACACAAGATTTGATCCTAACCAATAAAATACACATTCCACTCCTAAGTAATCCCATTCTCAGTCTAAATCAAATCAATTAGCATTTCAAAATCTATTCAATAACTGCCAACTAAGTTCCTACTCAATCCACCACTTGTCTTCACTTTTGGCTCAACCTCCTCTATCTCAAATTTCATACATCTCCTAAAAAGGGGGACATCATTCCTATTATTCCTATTCCTACACCTATCCACTCTCATATATGGATACACCATGGTTCTCACACACCTCTAATAGTCAAAGTATTATATTCAGCTTAGATCAGTTGAAACATAGAGTGATTTAGACTACATGGGCCACTCAACATGGTTTTTATACATCCAGTATTTAGATTATCAACAGTACTCAGCTCATATTGGTAAATATTATATAGTGGCTCAGACTATATGCATCACTTAGCATTACTCATCTCAGGATTATACAATGTTTTAAATTTTAGTAGGTCATTCAACATTACTCAGGTCATTCAGAGGGATATCCCTTCATTTTAGAGATATAAAGACTATCTAGATACTAATTTTAGGGTCATGTACATTACTACACATCACACACATATAACTTCATACAACATGACATAATTATAGACCAGATAGCAGATTATAGGCATAGTGAAGAGCACATTATTTTGATTTCTAATTTTGTTCATGGGACATGACACAATATATCATATCACATGTGGTTATATAGATTTCTAGATTATCCATGTGCATCAATGACATACTAGATTCATGGGCATGGCATGAATGTTCATATCCTTAATCTTCTAGGATTATATAGATTAGGATGGTATGACATATTATCTTCTTCTCACACATTTACCAACATTTTTGGTTTACACCCAGGCATTACTTAGGTTATCACCAAGTGGATTGTATGACCATCTATAATAATTAGTTCATAGTATTACTCAAAATTAGATCCAAGAGTTTATGTGAGACAGAGGACAAGCATTGGTTTTATACCTCTAAGTACTTCTCAAATCTAGTTTAAATTATTTAGATTTAGTATAGGGGGAATATATTATAAAGGTTCCTTATTTCTCCAAGCACTATTCAAATTTAGTATAAGGGGAATCTATTATAGGGGTTCCTTATTTCTCCAAGCACTATTTAAATTTAGTACAAGGGGAATATATTATAGGGATTCCTTCTTTCTCCAAGAACTATTCATATTTAGTATAGGGGGTATCCATTACATGGATTCCTTCTTTCTTTAAGCACTATTTTAGTTCTTCATCCAACTAGGAAGTTGGACCCATTTCTTCAGCACACTTATCTTCACATAGGTAAGTTTAGGTATGTATTTTCTTTCTTTCTTTTACTCTAGTACTTAATTTTATTGCATCACTAGATTAAAATGGGGACAAATATATATAGCCTAAATTGGTCAAGCAAACATATATATTATTTTTTTTCACAATCCTTTCATATGAGACTAACTGGAGAATATGATCTTTTATTCACATTTAGCCATGTCCTTTTATCTAACTTGTATAGGTCTTATTATATTCCTTAGACATCATTTTTTTTTATCCCTAGTCACCTGTATCTTTTTAGACTTAACCCTCTCAAGCCCATGCACCACTTTTAGAGCTAGACCCATCCCCCCAGGTCTTATACCCCCTAGACAATAGCACCCAAATAGGACTATAGTGTTAAAACCCAAGGTGTCTAATTTCTAGAACTATTGTCCAAGTGTAATTTTGGTCCCAACGGTTTGTTTATTTCATAGGATGAGTCTTACCCCTTTTCTTTGCTTTGGTCCTAAGTTTTCTAATGTCGACCAAATGCAAATAAAGCTCCCAAATTTGAAATAATGAGTCTCCTACGTAAAAGACTACACAAGGCATTTTATATCAAGTACCTACTATTTTGGCATATTATAAATAATAAAATCAAAAAATAATATAGCTCAGCTTATCTACATCACACATAGATTTGCATGCTTGATCAAGGAAGGGCCTAGGTGAAATTCATTCTTGCATCAATTATGTGCATTGATTATGCACGTTCCCTAAGGGAGAGCTACATTGGATATAAGACCTTAGCTTGAGGGTTAATGTAGGCAATAATAATAATAGTATGGGTTCTTGATTGTGTGATCATTCTTCCCACAACCCAATTTCTCTCCCATTTGCTTTGATTTTATTTGTTGTTTCCATGTGTGTAGAGTAATACAGGTACTTAAGACTAAAATAGACATACAATAATCTCTATTGACTTCTAAGACCTAAAATTTTGTATACAAGGTCATATTAAGAAAATGAACAAAACCCAAAAAGATTTTAGCCTCAAGATAAAAGTACTAGGAAGAACTATAGCATCAAACACTAGGATGTCCTATTTCTGGCACTCCTATCTAATTAGAAAATAAAGCTAGAGCCAAATTTTTGACACTGTCCCAATCCTGCTCCTCAAATACCAAACTCAAAATCTTCCATTTTTTAATAAATCTAGCTAAGTTCATTCCTCTTTATCTTTCATTATTATCAGTTAAAATCTAGAAATTATCCCTATTAAAGTAGATTTTCCATGTCATTCTAAACCCTTATTATTTAGGAATTAAACATCTAATTTCCTAAAAATAATAAAATAATTATATACTCATGTGTATCATGTAAAAAATTTATTCACTTATGAGACTTAGAAGGTATATATTTCATTACATGAATCCAAGGTGGATCCAAGAGGATATTATATTTTAGCTTATAGAGTATGACTTAAAAAATAGTATGTACCTTTTTTGGGCCTATTTATAAGTTCAATGTGATAATTCCCAATAGTTTATTTAGATTAATAATAAAACCATGTATATGTTGTTATGATATGTGAAGGTTATACTTACTTAAACCCAATTCTAGTATGAAGTCATAACTATGAATATTTATCCCATAACCATCATCTATTAATGTATTCTTGACTAGCTTTATATGTATTTTAATTTTAATGAGAAATGGAAGATTTTATTGAATGATATTCTTGACATGTACATCTTCTTTATCAAAAGTAATAAAATTGTCAATATCCTTAAAGGTGTTTAATATAGAATCAACTTAAGTTGTGGTTTATCCATAGGAATTTTAGTATCTCACAACATGTCATATAAGATATCCTTATAAGTTGATGCTTTCTTCAATAACTCTAGAATATGAATTTCATCAAGAGTGTTAAGCAATTGGTTAATGAGATCATACCTCGTAGGTTCAGAAAATTGCCTTGGAGGTTGTGGAGGAGGAATAGTATGAGTAGTAGGATTAGGTCAAGGAGGTAAAGGTGGTCATTATATTCTATTATAAACAACATGGGCATGGTGATATAATATGAGCCTAAAAATAATAATAGGAATAGATTGAATAATAGAAGTAGGTTGAGGGAGAGGAGGAGAAGAAAAAAAGGTTTGTGCACATGTTCTTTGGTGGTTGGTTGTGATAGGAAGTAATTCAAATGCATATTATGATATTAGGTATTAACAACATATATGAGCTTGAGAGATGGTTTGTCTTGATTATGTCCATAAGAAGTGGATTCTTATTTATACCTAAGACCTCTTTGTTTAATATTGTGTGAAATGTTTATGCACTCTTGTGCCCAAATGGTGATAAAATTCTCTTATGATGATGCTTATTAGTTGGTAGAATTATTAGAGGATGTAATATTGAAACAATAAGTATTTAAAAGTGTTTGAGGGTCTATATTATACATTTTATTCTCTTGATTTGATTTACTTTTTGTCCATGCTCTAACATAATGAACAACATGTTGAAAGGGATTACAAGATGCAATAATTAAATTCATAATCCTATGTAACATATAAAATAAATATTGAGTCCCTAATCCCATTATGAATATAATACAATATGAATCAAGCAATGCTAATGACTATGAATACAATACAATCAAAAATCAAGGTATAAGGGTGAACTAGGTAAGGATTTGAATGAATATGTGAGATCTTAAATATACTTTCTCATTTGTTAATTAGTGTTAGAAAAATGTTTTAGATCACTAACTATAGAGTAAAAATCATGCATGTAGTCCTTAACCCTATTTTTGAGGGTACACTGAGAGTAACTTACCTAGAAAATCTTCTCCTCTTAGGTACAATACAAATAAAACAACTAAAAGATGCTTCCTATAGTATAAACAAGGGATCTTAGGCATTTTTGATATATAATGAGGTACATAAAAATTAAATTCCCCATTTAGTACTATATAATGGCTATGAGTATTGGGGTAAACCCCTCACACCATAATGTATGTAAAAAAATAAGCATATAGCCCTTCATGATAGTCATTAAATAGTTTTAAAACTTTTATAACACTATTTATAAAATAAGCACATTTAAATATAAAATAAAAATAAAAAAATTGTATAGATATCAATAAATTTCAACTCGAGGTCAAAATAAAGAGATTATGTGTCAAATTTATCTAAGGTGACAAGAAAAAATTATTTAGTGTCAGATTAAATCCAAGGTTGAATAAGTTGAATCATTATGTTGGATTTTATCCAAGGTTTTAGGTTGTTTTATTTTATTCATATGAATTAATAAAAAAATGTATGAAATCCTAGAACAAAAACTTAAGAAACCAATGAGTAATGTTCTAAAAATAATGAGTTCACCAAAATGTTTAATCTATTTTGAATTGAATCAATCAAATTAATATAAATGAAATATTATAATTTAAATATAGGAATATATAGATATGATATTAAATTATAGTATAGTACAAAGTTATACAGGGTTGGAAATTAACTAAAAATAGTAAACAAGCTTACAAATCTACAAACCTCCTTAAAATAATTTTTATATTGACTGTGCAGGATGACTATAACTAAAAATTCTTAGAAGGAAATTTGTAATGTTTTGTGACCAAATTTATTATTTTAAATTGTGATTGGAGAAGACTATAGGAAAAGGAGACATTCAAACTATAACCTTATCTGCTAACTGAAACCATGCATGGTTGACTATGCACATGATTTTTTGATCTGGGTTTTTTCAACTATCTACAAGGATTTGATAATTAATTTTGTGTACTGATATACTTCATGAAAGACTTGTAAAACATATACCCTTTCTCCTACACACCAAGCACAATAAATATCAAATGAAAAAAGGGGGAAATGGGTAAGGGGAATAAATGAGTTATTCTTAGAAGACCTTGTGTAATTTGAGTATTGCCTACATAGCCTAAATGGGATTTATGAAGATGTAATTCTCCATCTTAAGTTGATTGTGTCATATATGATTATGAAACTATATGTTTTTAGCTATATAATTTATTTAAATACTTGGTAATGGATGTCATTAACTTGAAATAATAGATATTTAGACTTGGCCTATGACTATTATTGATGTGTGTTTTGGCACAACCAACAATTAGGTAGGGGTTTTTAATTTTTATCCTATCCTAAAATTAGGGAGATCCTATGAATAAAATACCTCTCCAAGGCCTAAATATACTAGGTCTTGGTATATTGGTCTTCACTTAGTTGGTTGATGTGAATTATTTGATGTAAGAGGCACATTATAATGATTTTAGGTGAATTTAACTCTAAGGGATTCAAAAGAAGCCACACACTTTACAAGGGATATTTTTTTAAGGTTTAAACTCCAATAGAAATTAGGCTTTTAATATTTACTTCCTAGCACAAGCTAGCTTCCCTCATCAGTTTATCATGTATATGAATGTAACAATGCAATAATGATAATAAACTTCGATAAATATATAAAAAATAATCAAATAAATATTTAAATTCATATTATTATTTTCCTAGATTAACTTTATCATTAGAAAAATAAAATGATTAGGGATAAAGAGGCAAAACACTTGTTGGAAACATAGATGAACTTAGAGTTATTTGATTGACTGAATCATGTGAAACCAATATTCAGTTGAGTTAGACCTAGCACAACTCTAACTAAAGATGGTGTAAGATTTTAGAAAGAGAGGGACTATAATAAAGGAAATAAATACCATAAAACTATGTAGATAATGACCACATAGAATTAATAGTCTTCTAATTATTAGGATTCTCCTTTTAATTAACAATATCTTGGAATTCATACAATCATCAAAGACTCATAAAATAACTCTATAACAAAAAGACTAAAATAGAAAAAAGGAAGTGATTACCCTAAAAGTCAAGAAAAATTATGGTTTTATATGCCTCCTTTCATAATCCATAAATATCCAACGTTTATTATGGTAAAATATATGATCTTATATAGGGACACAATCATGAGGAGTTCAAATGCAAACTCAAATTCAAGTTCACCCACTAATGAGGCAGTTACAACAATCATCAATGTTGCCATCCCACTTGAGGTTTATTGGGGGTGAATCTCACTCTAATTCATCATGAAAATATAGGAAATATCACTAGACCAAATCAAGAATGAATGCTTGTAGGGGAATGTGTTTGAGATTACATTGGGGTAACAAGCTACCCATGTCCTTTGTAGTTAGAGATTTGCCTCTTTAATTCATATATTTTATATTTTATGATTGACCTTGATGTGCATTTCATGCTCTTTAATTCTACCCAATTCATGATTCAATTAGACTATAATTTTATTTTACAAATCATATTGGATTCATAATTCATTCTTAGCCTTTTGATAGTTTTAACAACCAGACGAGCAATTAAATTTAGGCACATACCTTGTTGTATATGCATCCAACATGTAATTTTCTTTGACAAGTTATTAAAACATGGATTATTATCATTTTATCTCTATTTTTTCCTTATTATGTAGTTGGTTTTGCTTCTATGGGCCCCATTTTTACACTTGGTATCTCTTCATCATCCATGGGTTTTATCTCTACTAGGTGTCAGTCCCTCAACTCTCTACACTTTAGGCTAATGGTAAATGGCTCTAATATTTCATGTTTTTGAGCCCTTAGAAGAGACACCACATGGATTTTTTTAGGGCCTTGGAACCATAAGGATATTAACCTTTGGCTTGATATTTTAATGCCCCTGAGCTTTCATCCTTCTATGCAAATTTTTCTTCTTTATGACTTTGTTATCATGACATTTTTTTGAAGACCCAAGTATTCAAAAGTTTTTTCATTGTTATTTATGTTTTGAACTTTTTTATTATCTTTTTTGGATTTTGCATTATCCTTTAGAACTTTTATTGTCATAATTCTTATCTGGGCATTGGTCTTTGAAACTTTTGTTCATAACAAAATTTTAGACTAGTCTTTGCAACACTTTTTTCGAAGATCAAAACACTTATAAAATTATCATGAAGTGATATGGGTTCTCTTACTTCTTCATAAATTTTGTTCAAAACTTTTATTCCAAAGGACCAAGCCTTCACATGTCTTTCCATCAGAACTTTTGTTTTCAAAAATTCTAACAAAATTGTAACACTTTTTCTGAAGACCTAATACTTGAATGCTTTTTATGAAGTCTTCAGAACTTTTGTCTTCTTCATGAATTTTTTTGTTGATCCTTCGTACAAAACTTTCAAATCATTCTTGACATTTTTTCCAAAGAGTAAAAGACTTAGACAATTCCCACAAAGTCTTACTACACCCTTTGGGTACCTACAAGCACAATATGAAAAAGCAAAGTCAATGACTTTGGTTTTTAAAAAAACCAATAGCTAAATATTTAAAAAAAAAAAGTTAAGAATTTGAATTCCAATGACTAAGCATTTGAAAAAAAATAACTAAGTATTTAAAAATAAATGGCTAAGGCAAAAGCTGAAAAAGACTAAGTATAAACTAGAAACTACATAATGACTTAGTCATTTGCTTGATTATAAAGCCAATTTTATTCATTTTTATCAGAATCAACTAAGTTAAAAATTAAAATATTATAAACATTTATTTATTCATATCATAATGAGAATCAAAAAGAAATAAATTTTTTAGGAAAAGGAACAATAAAACTTTGAAATTGTTAAATAATTTTCATAAACCTAAAGCAAAATAGCCTAAAAAGAAGATTCAAATGTGTTTCTAAAACACAAACAGATAAATAGGCTAAGAATTGGTAGATTTATGCAAATTCATATATTAAAATTAGCTCAATCCTAGATAAAATCTTGGACTAAACTAAATAAATGCAAAGACATTAAAGTAAACCCCATCCTATCACTTGTAACTAATCATCTAGTACATTAACAAGAAGGATGATTTAAATAAGTAACCATAATGAACTCTTAAAGGTATAAGATTAGAATCCAGATAAAAAAGAGGGTCCCCATTTTTAGTATGAAAATGGGGTGTTTTGTGCAAGGAATAACAACTATTAGAGTGCAAAAAAATCAAAATTGGAAGAAATAATGCTCTTTTGCTTAGTGCACAGTATAATTTCCAAGTGATTGTTAGATGTGTCTAGAGAAGCCTTGATGTGCTTATATATGGAAATATTTGGAATTTTTTTCTAACTATATTTAAAAAAATTATAGGAGAGATATTTTAAAATTCTTTATTTTAAAAATAAAATGTTAGAGTACAATAGATAACGTTGCATTGGGTCCTTGTCTAACCTAGTTTAGACTTGTCCTAGAAGACTAAAGACTACTAAAAAATGTCTAACCAAACCTATAAGTTGAATAGGGTTGAAATAAATAAGTCTATATGATATGTTTAGTGTTTCCAAGATAATAGAGGCTCTCTTATAGATTACAAGTTAGTGAAATGGTAAATTGACCAAGTAACCTAAGGATGTAAAGATTAAACATTATCAAGCACTTAATGATTAATTTTATGTGTCTAAAGAAACAAGTCCAAATGATATAAATGAAACTAAATTAAGTAATGTAAATGAAAAAAGGGAAAGGAATTCTCATACCTGTTTGATAAGATAAATTATGTAGACTATGAGCAACCTACTTTTAGAATCTACAAACTATGAAATGCTCCAGGATAATCCCATTCATTATGATGGACTAGTACCTCTATAGATCTTTCTAGGATAGACCGTTATGGCTATGACTATCTATCTATGATTAGTTTTATACTTCTATGTCTGGGTTTGTATTGTTATGGTTTTACAATATGGTTTATATATATCTTGTACACTATCACCTTGTTAATGTGTTGATATTTTTGTGCCAAAAACCTTAGAACACCTTGTACCATAAGGGAGACCCATAAATGTTGTTTTAGAAAAGGTTTATAATGACTTAAAATACCTTTTATCAAGATCCAAGTGGAAACTAAAGATTTTTTTTAGTTTTCAACTTTGAAAAAGTTTCAAAGTGGACCCAAACCTCTATTTTCCCACTTACCTATACCTATCAAGAATCAAAACTCGCATTACAATTTAAAACTTTGAAAAGTTTTAAACTATAATCCAAACTCTAAATTATACTCTTCATTAATATCTATCAAGAATAATAACTTATTTTATAATTTTAAACTTTTCAAAGTTACAAAGGGCAATATAGACTTTGCTTTCTACCTCTACCATGACCCAGCAAGAATTGAAACTCTCACTATAACTTGCAAAGTTGAAAAGTGTAACCAAGATCCTACTACCCACCTCCAAAACCCTTTAATAGAAAGCAAAAAATGGGAAACACATTAAAAATTTTCAATTTTCAAACTTGAAAGTGATTCTAATGACCCACTTTCCTATCATTTTCCCATCTACCATTGTTAATCAGCATGCTTAGCATTCATTACATGTTTTGGTATATAATTAGTTTTTTTTATCATTTTCAATATTTCAAAGAAAAACTAAATCTCCTCCAATAAATTTTATGAACCAGATCATGAATATAAGTGATTCCACTTTCAAGACAACCTCCTTACCAACTTACACACATCCATGGTATTCTCCTACGTCACCTGATTTTCCTTTCAATTGCCTTCATTGTTATTTTAATCAAAACCTTAGGGTTTTTATTATAAAAATATAGGGTTTTATCATAATAATTAAAAGTGGCATCATTTATGTTGAGGTAAAAATACCCCCATTTATAAAAAATAAGGACCTTTGTGATTACTTTGAACCTTAACACTAAAATTTTTATGGTTTGCACTTTATTAGTGTTTGAAGATCATCCACACCTGATGGAATTGGCCCATTTGTTCATGATATTTTTTAAATTTGCCTAATGTTTCTAATATTTGATCCTTATGTCTTAAGTTGTAGGTTTCATGGAGTTTATTATGGATCATGTTTGGAATTTATGGAAAAACCATACTCAAACTTTTACTAGTCTCAAATTTATAGTAGCTCATAGTTGGATTCATGCAATGAAACCCTCCTTACATAAACCCTAGATTATAAATTTGATTCAGATTCAATTTTTTGTGGGAACATATTTGGTGGGAATATTTTGAATCAACTTTGGACTTAAGCCTAAATTTTATGCTAAGGCTTGGTCATGTTTTCAACACAACTAAACCTTATCCTAAAAATCATGTTTGGTCTCATTATGTTTTCCCCTTCTGTTCCCTTTATGTTAACAAAGTCTAATGTGTATGTTTTTAGGTCCTTTATTTTCCTATCTTAGTCCCCTAATTATGCACATGGTTTGAATTCCTAATCCTAAGGCCCTATTCATGTTTATTAACACAAACAAGACCTTTATCTTAAAAACTTTAGCCTAATTTCTTGTATTAACTCATGTCCTAACTTAAACACCTCATGTCTTTATAGATCCAATGGATCTCTCTTAATCATAAATAAAGATCTAATAGAGCGTAGGAAGTCTAATAAACTTAAAATCCTTGATCCATTGACTAATGGTGTGTATCTACTTGGATCACGATTGATGGTCTGTGGCTACTCACATAGAGATGATCAAATAGAGAGAGCATGGCACTAAAAATTCAAAATCTCAAGAGCCCTATAGAGCCTCCCCGTGGCACTCCTAAATTTGATCTTGATAACAAAGGGTCTTGTGCATTAAATTTTAGACTTAAACTAAGTTTTTATCCTAAGGTTCAATATATTTTTTGTAAATGAAATAAACCTTAGGCTAAAACCTTAGCTTACAACCATAATATTTGAAAGGGAATTATTTTATTATCCTTATAAAATTAGGCTATTGTCTTAGTTTAATTTTTATGGCATGGTCTTGAGTTTACTTGATCTCTTTTATGATTATAGGAACCAATGGTGTGCATCTACCTGGATCAAGATAATAGTTCATATTTAAGCAAAAATAAAGATCAAATAAAGCTTATTAAATCTAAGATATGTGGACCAAAGGGACTTTATGAGCTTAAAATTTACATTATTTTGATCATCATTTGATGTCTACAAGGCCATCATTGGCATTTAAAAGGCCACTAACTTTAAGCTCATCAATCCTAATAATTCACAAACTTAAATTTGATGTCCTCAAGACTATCATTTGATGTCCAAAAAGCTATCATTAATGTCTATGAGACCATCAAATTAAAGCTCATCAATTCTTTTGGTTAGACATAAGGATAGGCTTTAAAATGTTACTAAAAGTTTATTACTTACATTACAAATCAATAAGACCCCTTGAAAGATAATTAAACACTTAGGATCTTTAAACTTCAAATGATATTGTGACCTAAATATTTGTAGACATAGTATTAATCTAAGTCAATTTCCTAAGGTTCCATTTGCATTTATTTAAATGCAAGAAACCTTAGGCTAGAGACTTATATTAAGTATTATTTTAAAATGTCCCTGTGACATAAAGCTTAGCTTAAAAATTCTTTTAACCTAAGATTTAATCATGTTTGTTAATACAATAAAACCCTAGGTTAAAACCTAATAGTAGGACCACTTATTTTTTGGTCCCCTTTTTAGGTGCATCCTAAGATTTAGCCTAAATATTTTAACCTAAAGTTTACATCATGTTTATTAACATGAAATAAACTTTAGCCTAAAATATTTAGCCTAGGTCCATTTTATATGTGTTCTAAGAACTTAGGCTAAAATGTTTTAGCCTAAAGTTTATGACATGTTTATTAACATGAAATAAACCTTAGCCTAAAGTATTTATCCTAAGTCCCTACCTATGTCTCGATGCTAATTAAAATTCATGATTTTGTAGGATCAAAAAATCTCACTTCATCATGGAGGATGATCAGATGGAGTGAAAAGACCCAATGAACCAACATTTGATCCATCAAACCAATGGCATACATCCATTTGGATTGGAATCAAAAGTCTATGATTTCTCATTAGAGGTGATCAAATAGAGCACAACTGTTATAGACTATTCAATGAAACCCTGAGGGCTTATGGGATTGACACATGGTAATCATACATTCATTTTATAGAATACAAAGCCAAGAAGGCCTGTGAAGGAACCAAGTGGCACAACTATAGGACCTAACATAAAGTAACCAATGACTTTTAAGCCTCATGATCATGATTAATGGTTCATGTCAATTCATAAGAAAGGATCTGATGATGTGAAGGAAAAGAAGATTTTCAAAAGATAATGACCAGTCCCTTAAGTCATTTATGAAAAATGCCATGAAATTTTCCAAATGGACACCACATGGGTGCCACACAAGCACTAAATGAAACATTAAATATTTTGTGTGCTTGAAAAGGAAAAAGTATAAAGGCATGGGTCTCAATCAAATCTGAGATGTGAATGAGCCTAATTTCAAATTTCCATCACCATTAAAGCTTCAAAAAATCCCTAACATCCATAAAATCCCTAATTTGAAATCAAATTGATAACAATCAAACCAAGAAGATTTTAATTACAATTTGAGCAAGAAAAATTTGACCTAGAGATTACTTGCAATCCATTGGTGAATAATTTTCAAGTCTCATAGCCATGGAAAGTCCCAGATAGTAACAAAAGATGAGACCAAATTCTAATTAACTTCATAAAATGAGGGAAGAGTTTTCAAGGATACAAACATGGATACTGTAACATTAAACACTAGGAATAGGAACTAGTCTGAACTCTTTTGGACCATTAAGGAGATGTAAGCTCTTATGAGGGCATAATAGAAGAATGCAACCATATTACAAATATACAATGACCTAGTCTCTATCTAGATTACTAGCCTCTACTATGCTACCATAAATCTTGAGGTATTACACTACATCGATGTCCTTGCTCATCTTTTCAAAGATTGTAAAATTGAGCAAGATTGGATAGCATAGTTTTAAGAAAATAACATATTTTTCCTCTTTTCTTTTACAATCTACTATAAACTATATGAGCCCTAGATATACTTGTCCACCATTAGAGAGTAGACTAGGAAGCATAACTTAGACACAATCCTTTCCCCATGCCTACTCACTAGAACACAAGTAATATAAGATCTCATAAGTAAAATCCTAATTATCCAATTCAAGGAGGGGATTAAGATAACTGAATAGGTTAATTAGAGCCTCCTCTACCACATATATTGATAAATTCTTGGTGCCTTATGTTTACTTCATGGTAGAGAAAGGACTCACTCCCACATTGGGTGAGATGATCAATAT
This sequence comes from Torreya grandis, assembly GCA_037957365.1. Taxonomy (NCBI): domain Eukaryota; kingdom Viridiplantae; phylum Streptophyta; class Pinopsida; order Cupressales; family Taxaceae; genus Torreya; species Torreya grandis. The sequence goes on from JARHVA010004215.1 coordinate 38,535, forward strand.
CCATTTGAAGTGACAATTGATAGTCATCAAGATGAAGGCCAACAACTACTTCTACATGATGTCCTACCTCCTGTATGCCCTCTTCACCACCACCAAGATACCAAACATTAAAAATTGGTCACCTGATGGGAGACCTATTGTCTCTCATCATTATTACAAGATCTACATACTCAAATATAGGCACAACATGTTCATTAATGATTATGTTTATCTAGATCTAGTGGAAGCCATCACAAATATCCCCACGAGAAAGATCAACCCCCTAGTTAAGAAATATATGGAGTTAATAGGGGATATATGGTTTTACCTAGATTTTATAGTAATAAAGATCAAAGGGACTTTGACATAGCCCTGTAGGCTACCCATATATGTGCCCACCAAACTAGCCGAACAAGAAGTTGCTTACCAATTTCTTCATGGTATAGATGGATTTTATAAGAATAAAAGGAAGGGCCTCCTCCATCCCTTTCCTTTAACAATAATTAGAATTGTGTTGAAAAATTAGGAGAATTTGAATGTTATTTCCAAACATACAGACTCATTTAGCCTATATAAAGATGAATTGAGGCAATGGGACCCTAATAAGAGGGTTACCAAACATCTAAATTCCAAAACCATAATCAAATCCTATGAAAATCAACCCAGTGTCCATAACCCACTATATGTCAAGGCCTCTAGTTTCCCATAGGTATTAGCTAGGTTGAAGAGGCATAACATTAAGAATGAGCCCAGGTTGGCAAGGGGAGATGACAAGCCACCAAGTGAGATATGGAAATTGGAGCCCTTGAAATATCACTTATTTATTTAACAATATTCTAGGCCCCTCCTAAAATAGCCCCAAACATAGATTGCATAAGGAACTGGAAAACATAAATTAGAAGAGATACCTGGTGAAGAGGGATCATCTTTGGCCCCACCTAAAAGGCTAGATTCTCCAATATATTTCCTAAATATGATTGCATTAGGACCTAGTGAGATAGTAGAGGATGCCCTTAACATACTTACTAAGGTTAATGGTTTAGATGATGAGGAGGAGAAAGATAAGGAACCCCAAGCCCAGGTTGAGTAATAATAGAAAGATAGGGGAAATGAGGTTACTTTGGACTTGGTTCTAGTTACACCCCTACATAAAATGAAAGCTAAATGGGCATTAGTTTTAGTTGGTAAGAAGAATCCCAAAATGACTCTCAGTCACCCCATGAGTGAAGTCAACTTGTTCAGTAATGAGTATCCCATTCATGGGCCAATCATCCCTAAATGATTTATATATGGGAAAATATAAAAGATCTTAACATTTCAGCATTCATGGCCCTTGACCCAAATGGTTCACATTGATATACATGATGAGGTCAAGACATGTATATTAGATTTGATGAAGGAAGAAAAAGAGGGAAGAATAATTACCGTATGAGGGTAAAGTAATCCTCAATTGGAAACTTTTGGAGCTTTAATTATCACATGGATATAGGTCTTAAAACCCCCAAATATATTAGAGTCAATAGTTAGTGTGCAATTCAAACCCAAAATATAAATATTGGAAAGGGTCACCACCAAGAAGACCATGGTTAAAGGTGAAGAATTCACATTTCATAATGTTGAACCATTTGTTGGTTTAACTCCCATTGGGGATCAAAATCCTAGTGAGCACCCAATTCATGAGGAGGACATAGAGGGCCTAGCTGATGTTTTATCATCTCAACTCAAAGTATGTATTAAATGCATAAAGTAGAGGATAGAGAACCTGGAGAAATAAAAAGAGAATTTGGAGACACAGGATATCTTGTCAGTCTTAGAGGTAATGATAAATATGTTTGAATCATATTTCTATGACATATTTGATTCCTTAAAGTATATGAAGCTAAGATAGAGTGAATTGACCCATCAAGATAAAGTAGCCAAGGGTTAATTAACCTAATGATAGAGCTCAGAGAACAAAATAATGGAGCTCATCAACATACTAATTAAGGGCAAGATTATTGTCTTCAAAACCATTATCCTGGCCTACTTGAATGCAATGTTGGGGATAGTTGTTGATAAAATCCAAATATTAATTACTTAGTCAAAGATCATAGAGATATTCTTAGGAGATGAGGAAGAGATGATAACTAGAATCAAACAACTCCTTGGTACCATGTGGCCAACCCCACAAATTCTAGCTCCCTAGGCATTATTGATGATGATGAGTTCAAGAATAGATACACTCTTTTAATTCAATAAGGATAAAAATTCAAGGCCAATCTAGAGGTGAAAAAATCTAAGTCATGGGCATGATCTTCACTACTGAAGAGAAGATTACTGAAGTTTAGAGCACTAAGGACGCCATGGAAAGAAATGATAGGGATTTAAATGACTTGGTTGACCAAGAAGATGATAGTATTTTAAAGCTAGCTATCAATTTGGAGTTATTAAAAGAGCAACATCAAAGGGTCATGGATATTATTCAAGAGCAACAAGGGAGCCCTCAGTCTAGGGCCCACTAGATAGTTGATGATATTCCATTCTAAATAAATGTTTTGTAATACTTGAACATGGAATATTATTTTGAAAAGGCATATGTTGTTTTGTTATCATATTTTCCTATAGGCTAGTCTATTTTTGAAAGAGAAATGCATTCTAGAACTATGAAGAAGGGTAGTTGTCCTTAACTTTATACATGTGTAGTATTATGACTGACTAGTATACTCCCTGAGTCTCTTATAAAAGGTAGTATTACCATTTTGTAAGTGAGATATTTTTGAGATAAAACTTATATAATTTTGAGAAATTAATATAAGCAAGGAATACTTAAAATTTTGTCCAAATTTGTTTGTATCAATTTTTACATGGTTTCTCTCTCAATTGCCTGTTCAAAGCCTTAAATTTGAATGTGTTTCTATGAATTTTGAATGTTCATCTTTGATATAGGGTTGTTAATTTGTGATGATGTTAGATTAGTTGAATGTTCTTAACTTTGTTTCATTTTATTTACTTTGCATTAGGATGTGTAAATGTTATTTGAATGCAGTAGTAAACCTTTAAAGCAAAGTTAGTTCATACTTGTATTATTTTATGTTTTCCTTAGATATTTGCCTAGTGTATAGTTGGATTTGAGCACCTAATACTTTGCATTATACACTAGTTAAATGCATGTTCATTTGAAATCCAAACCTTGTCATGATGTTTGAGGCAAAGATATGTAATCACATACTTTATTTTTACTCTACCCTTCCTTTTGCTTTATTTTTTAACCAAATCACTCTAGTTTAAGCTTCACTATAAATATTCATTTAGATTAATCTTTAATTTATAATTTTATCATAAAGTCACTACTAATATCAAAATATCTCTTGCATTTTTCTTAGATTAAGGACCATGATGGCTCCCAACCACCAATCAATATAAATTTGTGGAACATGTTAGTTTGCTTTGCCTCTATTTCACCATAGGTAACTAGATTACCAAAACCTATTACTCATGCTCTAAATTCTCAGAATTCTAAAATGAGAAGTGTTATTTAAATACTAAGATCACCTATTATACACATAAAATCATCAATAGTATGAGCTCCAATATTGGTGATATCTTTACACATTTCTGTAATTCTTCACTAAGAAGTGTAAAAATCATCGATCTTTATGGTCTATGATCCATCTTTGTGCTTCCTTTAGACAAATATCAAAAGTTTAGTTTGGTCTTCCTATATTTCACCACAAGTAACTAGATTACCAAAACCTACTACTCATGCTCTGAAATCTTAGAATTCTAAAATGAGAAGTGTTCTTTAAACACTAAGAGCACCTGTGATACACATAGAAGTATAAATAAGATGAGCTCTAATATTGGTGTTATCTTTACACATTTGCATATTTATTCACTTATAAGTGTAAATATCACCAATATTTATGGTCTATGACCCATATTTTTGCTTCCTTTACACAAATATCAATAGTTTATTTTGCTTTGTCTCTATTTCACAACAGGTACTTCCAAACCCTACTACTCATGCTCTAAATTCTTAGAATATTAGAATGAGAAGTGTTCTTTAAACACTAAAATAACCTATGATACACATAGAATCATCAACATGATGAGCTCTGTTAGTGATAAAAGGAGGTTCTCTTTATGAATTTGTGTAATCTTTGCTAAATTTGGTGTGTTTTGATCCAAGATTGGTGTTATCTTTACACATTTACATAGTTTCTCACTTATAAGTGTAAATATCACTGATATTTATGGTCTATTACCCATATTTGTGCTTCATTTAAACAAATATTGAAGGTCTTTGAAGATAGATGTGTAATTTTGGTAAAGGTAGCTTGAAATCTAAAGATCCACAATATTTGAGGTTAGAATAGCTTGTTTTGATCAAAGATTGGTATATCTTTTATAGATCTAGGTTTTTTTGAGATTATAACTATAAATATTAATCATATTTATGTATTTTGACACATCTTTGAGATATCTTAGTTAAAATTTGACATCCTTCATTGTTCTTTACATAAATCTTTGCAAAATTTGCTTAATGTGCAAGTCTGACCCTTGTTATTTGTAAGGATTGATTTGATACATCATATTTAAAACAATATCCAAGTTCTCAAGTTAAAATTTCCAAAAATCTAGACAATATCACATTTAGGAAGAAGAGAACCCCTATTAGAAATAAACACCCATTAGAAGACTAGGCAAAACAAAGGTAGGCATGGGCATTCGAATTCTTTACTGACTTCACTAATCCAAGGTATTCCTAAATTTTACCTTTATCAAGGTATGGATTGGTTAGGAATCTCTCCTGTCAATTTTCAAGGTGTGGTTCATGACCTTCTGTGAAATCTAAAAAAATATTTGCCAACTTTTAGTCCTAGTGGTATTTTAATAGCATAAGAACATGTTAAGTCATTTAATGCCACATTAAGATTATTAAATGTCACTCATGAGGATTTAACATGTAGGATTTTCCCATTTACATTTAAATATGCTACATATGCATGGTTATTTAATCTTTTTGATAATTACATTACCACCTAGGATGAATTCAATAACATTTTCATTGACTAGTTTGGAAAAATCATCAACCCTTGTGTCTTATACTAATAGTTTACCACCCTAAAAATGGATGACAATGAGCCTATAATAAATTTTAATTCTAGGTTCCTAAAGATGTATAGTAGGACCATTGATCCTTATAAACCTAATCAGGCATTAGCCTTGTAAATCTATAAAGATGCTCTTGATCCCATGACTTTAGTATTCATCAAGAGGGTTTTACGTCCTATGAACACACTAGATTTAGCCTATGTTGAAGTTGTTGTCATTAATGACCAAGTGAAACCACAAGATAAAATGGCCTACTCTGTCCCCAATGTAAACCCACATATTCCTATCTTGAATGTCTTTCCTAATAATAACCAAAATGTGTCTGAGCTCAACCAACTCCCAAATATGAACCAATTACCTTTGAGACATGTTGCTCCTAACTAGAATTTGGGGTTATTGAATCACCTTGATAATAATGGATTCAATGTAAATGATTAAAAGACCTTAATACCAGCCATTGGTGCTAATAAAAACTAGGTTTATAATTTAGAACCTCCTAAAAATGAGAATGAGTCCATTCTAAAAATGGTCCAAAAATTAATTACTAACTTCCTTCAACTACAAAAATAGGTTAGTAATACTGGATAAAATTCTAGTACGAACTTTTCTTTTCAAAGATTCAATAAGACCAATACGAGGTTTAATAATGACAACTTCCACAATAATAAGAATAGTGCACCATCTTTAGAAAAGAAGAATATGGATATTAATCTCATTGACATTGCTTTAACTGATTATTGAAAAGTCCATTGTACTACTAATCATGGTGAGATTGATTGCATTGAGTTTTGTAAATATTTTGAAGCATTTCAAGAAGAGTTGGACACTTTTGAGGTTGTACCTAACAAGGATAATGGTATAGGTACTTCAAGATCCAATCCTATTGATGAAACCTTCATGGTAGAAATGTTTGATTTCCCCTTCCAAGAAGATAATGAACTTTATGGTGTTCCTGAAGAAGTTCATGCCTTCCATCAGTTCCTAAAGAAAACATATATCCTCAAAGGAATAGAGAATAGAGGTAGCCTTTGACTACTTCTACTCCTCCAAACAACTTTGGTACTTTTTTAGATACCACTTTAGACAACAATCCAGAGCCTCCAAAGAGAAGTACTTATAAAATTAGAACTAATACTTATAATTCTTCTAATAGGACTAGTTATAATATTGTAGAGGACATGAAGAAAATCAAATTTAATATTACCTTGCATGAATTGAGACAAATTATAGATCAAAGAGATATATTGTTTGAATCCTTATCTAAGAAATCTAGCAAGACTTCCAAAACTAATAATGCCAATGTTTTTATGTATAAAGCTAAAATAGAGTCCTCACCCTTCTTACCTATAGTCAAAATGTTTGGTAATAAATTGAATAATTATATTTTAGATTATGGTGCCTCTAAAAATATCATGTATGTAGGTGTTTGTAAGTAACTTGTTTCAACCCCCATTAAATATGAAAAGGTAGTCAGCCAATTGGATAATTCTAGGGTCAAGGTGGTTGGAGAATTGTTAAATATCCACATGCAACTGGCTTCTAAGCCAAGGTTCCAATAATTTATAGTATCTAAGTAGTAGATATCCCTAATTCTTATGGACTTATTTTGAGTAGAGTATTGATGAAGGATTTAAATGGATATATGTCCATAGATTGGTCACACCTATGGCTACCTTGGAAGATATTTTATAACTAGATCAGAGTTGAAAGGGAGCTAATAATGAAACATATGATTACTGAGTATAATGTTATCAATGAAAGGTTCAACATAATTGATTCTGATGTAGGATTTTTCACCCTAGAAACTACCAAAGTGTGTGATCCTAAAAAATTTAATGTTGTGACTGGGCTATAGAAGTTGTATTTTAATGGGGTTATGTTTAAATCTAGATCTAGGGTAGGCATTGTTATAACTGACCCTTTTGGTAAGAAATATCATGCTTCTTATATACTTTAGTTTCCTTGCACCAATAACATTGTAGAATATGAAGCCCTCATCTTAGGTTTATAATTTTCCATCAAAAATAAGGTCAAGGAACTATTAATTTATGGTGATTTAGAACTAGTAAACCAATTAAGGAGTAAGTATTAGTGCAAAATATAATATCTCAAGTGGTAAAAATTTAGAGTCTAGGATCTGGTGGAATCTATTGATGCCTTCAATATCATTTCTATCCATAAGGAAGAAAATAAATTTGTTGATGATCTTAACTCTATTTCAGTAAATATCATGCTTGGCCAAGATTCACCAAACTTTATCATTGAGTTGGTACCTTTCCCTTCTATCCTAGACAATGTGAACCATCTATAGGTCTTTAGTGATGACCAACAAATAATAAACTTTATGATTAGTTCAAGATCATTTAAATCTTAAATCATTGATGACACTGATGAAAATACATTTAGAAAAGGCAAGTTTGATGGTAAAGTGATTTAGTTGAATGACAAGAAGATCCTTAAAGGGATGATTACTTTGGAAAGGTTGTTTGATCAAGACAAGCTAGCTAAAGCTTTTAAGGTTCCTAAAGTAAGTGGAAAATATTAAAATTTAGTTGATCTTGGACCTCAAGATCAACCTCAACTGGTTAACATTGGAAAGGCTTGTACAAGTGCTAAAAATAAGAGAGCCAAAGAGTTGTTGACAAAACACAAAGATGCCATAGCTTGGTCATATGATAACTTGAAGATCTTTGATCCAAAATTCATCACCCATACTATACCTCTTCAAGAGAGTTGAAAGCCCTTCAAGTAGAAAAAAAGACCTATGAATCATGTTTTAGAACCCATGATTTTTAAAGAAGTCAAGAGGTTTTTAGATGTTATAATTGTATTTCCCATTAGGCACTCTACCTGGGTTACTAATCTAGTGCTAGTAAAAAAAAATAATGGTAAAATTAGACTTTACATTGACTTTAGATATCTAAAAAAATCATCTAAAAAGGATAATTATCCCCTACCCTCTCTTGACCAAGTAATACATATTTTTTTGGGTTCATCCATGATGTCCTTTCTTGGTGGATTTTTAGGGTATAATCAAGTGTTGGTAGACAAAGAAGATAGAATGAAGATAAAATTCAAAACTAAGTGGAGCACCTTTGCATACAAAATAATGCCTTTTGGATTGATAAACATAAGAGACACTTTTCAAAGGGTCATGGACCATGCATTCCAAGGCTTAATTGGTAAGTGTATCATTATTTACATGGATGATCTAACTATTTTATCTAAGAACATAGAGGACCATTTCATGCATTTATAGTGGGTATTTGAAACGTACAAAAGGTATGGGATTTCCCTTAACCTTAAGGAAATAATTTTTGTGTCACTAAAGGTAAACTAATAAGCCATGTTATCATTAAATATGGAAATTATATTGATCCTAAAAGAGTGGAAGCTCTATCTAAGATAGAGCCTCTCAATAGCCAAAAATAATTGAAATCATTTTTTTGTAGGATAAACTTTGTGAGAAAATTTATTTCTGGCTTTGCAAAAATTGTCAAGCCATTGAATGATATGCTAAGTAAGGATGCTAAAGTCTCATGGAATGAGGAATCCAAAAAGGCCTTTCAGGACATCAAAGTGCAATTAGTTAAGCTCCAATCTTGATAAGTCCTAACTTTTCAAAGGATTTTTATCTCTACTCTTTTTCCTCTGACCACACTATTATTACAGTTTTAACTTATAAAATAGAAGGATCTAACCATCCAATTGATTTTAAGAGTAATAATTTGAATAAAATTGAGTGAAATTATCCTTTGATTGATAAACAAGACTTTACATTAGTTAAAGTTGTCAATAAATTTAGGCACTACATTTTGAGGAATAAAGTGCATGCCATTCTACCAGATCCAGCCACTAAGCTAATGTTGAGCCAATGTGAACTTGGAGAGTGAGAGGTAATTGAATGTTTTTTATTCAATAATATGACATAGAGATGAAGAATTCAAAACTAGTAAGGTATCAAGTTTTGACTCAAATGATTATCAATACCATCCCTGAGATAACTACTATGTAGGTTGATCAACAAAACTTCCAAGTTAATGAATGGTATGGCTCCATTGTTCACTTGATAATTTATGGAAATTGTCCTGCATGGCTAACCAAGGCATAAAAGAGAGATAGAAGGCTCAGAAAAACCTAGTATCTCATCAAAAATGGAGTCTTATACTAAAATAACTTTGAAGGTGTGTACTTGAGATGTGTTTCAAAAGAAGAAGTTACTGAGGTAATGAGTACTTTCTATGAGAAATTAGGAAGTGGGCATCCATTAGGAAAACAATAGCCCATAAGATCCTTAGGGATAGATATTATTGGTCCAATAAACTTCAAAAATACTCATAAGCATGTAAGAGAGTTTCATTCATGCCATATCTTCAACACTAAGGAGCCAAAGGCAACAATGCCTTTATAGCTAGTCATGATTAACAAACCCTTTGCCCAATAGGGACTAGAGTTTATAGGGGTAATCAACCCTAACTCATCAGAAGGTCACAATTATGTTCTGATGGCTACTGATTATTTCATTAGGTGGACTGAGGTAATAGCCACCAAATAATGCAAAATAGAAGAAGTGATCAAATTTTTAGAAGAAAACATATACACCAGATTTGGGATCCAGTCTCTTTGGTATGTGATAATTGTTTATAATTCACATCTATAGAGATGATAAAATGGCCATATGATAATATAATTATTCTCAAGTTTTCATCTAACCGTTATCCTCAAGGTAATGGAGTGTCTGAATCAACTAACAAGAACTTGATGAAAGCCATTATAAAGTTTGTTACAAATAAACCTAGAGCATGGAATAAGCTTCCTAAGTATGCCCTTCGGGTAGATAGAACAAAAGTCAAATTGTATCTCAATGCATCTCCCTTCTTACTAGTATATGGGCATGAATCTATATTCTCCATCACATTCAAGCTATCAACCTACAAGTTTATGCAAGAATATATGGAGGAAGATCAAGAATTTGAAAACTCAAGGCTATTGGACATTATTCATATGGAAGATGCATGAGAAAAGGATTTTTCTAACTTTATAAAGCACCAAACTATAGTAAAGAGGTAGTTTGATAAGAGATAAGAGATCAAGGTATTTAAACAAATAGACTTGGTTCTTCTTTGGGATAAATTGTCTGAGCCCAAGGGCAAACACAACAAGTTCACACCTCTGTGGATTGGCCCCTATCATATTGTAGATACACTTGGAGATAACACATTCAAACTCAAAAATATATAAGGAGTAGAGTTCACATTACCCACTAATGGGTAGTATCTCAAACATCACCTCTCTACTACTCCCCCTTGGGTCTTCATGGAGTAAATATATAAGATGGTTAGAGTTACTGTAAGTAGGCTAGTTAGTTTCCTTCAACTTTTTCCTTTCTATCCCTTATTTGTACATAAGTATGTATATATGTTTTTTCTTCCATTTTGCTTCCTAATTTGCTACTTTAATGTGTTTGTTTCTTTTTATTTTGTCCCTTGCTTCCAATAAGTCATTTTGGACAACCCTTAGCTTAAATCTCCTTCATTTGCTTGAAACTCTAGAAGTTTAGAAATGTTGTTATGAACCTCATACATATGTTAACCAGTATTTGAGATATTTCTTGATGTTATGATTTAAATAAACTAGTAAGGACTCATGAATAGGTTAACCATTCCATAATATCTTAAACATTATCTTGACCTAAACTGGGTTTTAAGAAGAATTACACATGTAGAATGAAATCTCAATCCATTAAGGTACAATCATATTTGCACTTAATAAACATCCTCACCTAGGACAAAGGTTGCAACCATAAGTGACTATCTGAGGATCAAAAACTTGACCAAATACTTAAACATAGCTACCCTAGTTCCCAACCTTTGTTGAAAGCCTATAAAACCCAAAAATATAAAAAAAAACAATAACTTATTACAAATTCAAAAGCTTTTCAAGCAAAGTTGATTATGGTAATCTCCACTAGCAATATGGATGCCTGACTAGTAGTGGAGAAAGGTTGTGTGTGGATCCAAAGGCATCTTTATCAGGGATATGGATGCGTAGCTAGTAGCAGAGCAATGTCTAAGCCTTCCCTGAACTAGAAGCATGGTTCTTAATGAATATCTAAACATGCTCCAAGTCAATGTTAATGATTAAAGGTATGAAAGGTAGAATTTGTCCCATGAATCCCATGGTAAATAGTAAGTGGAATCAAAGAACACACACATCATGGCTATGTCTTAATGTTGATCTTAATTTTGTATGTTTAAGGTTTGTTTTAACTATGAATAGATCTTGATAATGGCATTGATCAAATGGAATAAATAACATAGTTATTTGTCTAAACTAGAGTCTCTAAGTTTTAATATATTTCTATGTTTCCCCTATAATTCACCATTTTTTGAGGTTAACATATGCCCATTTATAAAAAATAAGGACCTTTATGATTACTTTGAACCATAACACTAAAATTTTTATGTTTCACACATTATTAGTGTTTGAAGATAATCCACACCTGATGGAATTGGCCTATTTATTCATGGTTTTGTTTTAACCTTGCCAAATGTTGCTAACAATTGATCTTTGTGTCTTAAGTTGTAGGTTTCATGGAGTTTATTATGGATCATGCCTGTAATTTATGGATTAACCATACTCAAACTTTTACTAGTCTTTGATTTATAGCAACTCATAGTTAGATTCATGTAATGAAACCCTCTTTCGGAAAACCTTAGCTTATACCTTTGATTCAAATTCAAATTTTGGTGGGAACACATTTGGTAGCAATATTTTGAACTTTGGACTTAATCTTAAATTTTATTGAAATGCTTGGTCATGTTTTTCAACACAACCAATCCTTAACCTAAAAATCATGTTTGGTCCCCTTATATTTTCCCTTTTTATTCCCTTTATGTTAACAAAGTCTAATGTGTGTTAGGGTGTGGAGCTAAAAGCTACACCTTAAGGCAAACAAGAGGGTTTCTGGCGTAAGCAGTCACCAGTGTTGGCAGGCCACACCGACGTCGGTCAGGGGATGCAGAAGGGAAACCGGCATTAGCAGGAGATCGGTCGGCGTCAGTCACCTCCAGGAGGGCAGGGACCGATGTCGGTCGACTGTGGTGGTCTGAACTGCTGTTGACAAACAGTCAGTTAAGTGAACGTAGAGTTTGCATGTTAAAGGCTTGTTCGAAGCCTTGAGCCACAAGTCTAATTAGTGTATGCATGAGATCTATATAATAGACTCATGGGTAGTATTGTCAAGTGGAGAATTTGGAGAAGAGCTATGTGAAGCTTGGAGAGTTCTTCCCATGGTGGAATCAAGTAGGATTCCCCATGTAGGTATAAGTAAGATCAGGTTTGATATGCAGGGATGTGTGGATGTGAGGGTCAGAAAGGAGATCAACGGGGTAGCTAGATCCAAGGTGACAACAATACATCAGCAGGATCATGGAGAGATCTACTTGGAGTACAGTTGTGTACTCGATTGTACAGATGTGCAATGAGGTGAACAACAACTTGTGTTAGCTGTGTGTTGTGACCTATGAGAGAAGATTACTCTAGAGGGAAGTTTACTGTAAGCCCATGAAGTGGAAGAAAGAGTGCCACCTCTTTGTTGTAAATTCCTTTGTAATGAGTTGAATACAATTATGTGTTGCCTCTCATATTTTGTGTGCTTTCTCATTGATAGTTATTTGTTCTTCTAGATTTTACATGTTTAGTTGCTTATAAATTGGTAATCATGGGTGCTCTTAAATCTGACAAGTTGTGTCAGAGCTTTGGGGAGTTTCGGTCCTATCAATTGGTATCAGAGCCAGGTTGGACATTCTCAGAGCAAGTTTGACTAACAGATGTCCCAAATCTGTTAAGTGTTTGTTGATTACAGGTTACTCATAGGGGTTGCTATTTGAGTGGGAGTATAGCAAGGCAGAAGATGGTACAATGAGAATGAAGAAAATCAGGCATAGGATTAACACCACATGGAGTGTGGTGGGTTGTCTTCAAGTGGGAGCTTGAAGAGGAATACAAGCCAAGATGCAGATTGGACAGAGTACTAGTTTTGGGTACAGGTGCAGCTCTTTATCTCCAAGTGGGATATTGTTAGGGTGTGGAGCTAAAAGCTACACCTTAAGGCAAACAGGAGGGTTTCTAGCGTAAGCAATCACCAGCATCAGTAGGCCACACTGACGTCGGTCAGGGGACGCAGAAGGGAAACCGGCATCGACAGGAGATTGGCCGGCATCGGTCACCTCCAGGAGGGTAGGGACCGACGTCGGTTGCCTATGGCAGTCTAAACTGCTGTTGACAAATAGTCAGTTAAGTGAATGCAGAGTTTGCATGTTAAAGGCTTATTCGAAGCCTTGAGCCGCAAGTCTAATCAATGTATGTATGAGATCTATATAATAGACTCATGGGCTGTATTGTCAAGTGGAGAATTTGGAGAAGAGCTATGTGAAGCTTGGAGAGTTCTTCCCATGGTGGAATCAAGTAGGATTCCCCATGTAGGTATAAGTAAGATCAGGTTTGATATGCAGGGATGTGTGGATGCGAGGGTCAGAAAGTAGATCAGCGGGGTAGCTAGATCCAAGGTGACAACAATACATCAGCAGGATCATGGAGAGATCTAATTGGAGTATGGTTGTGTACTCGATTGTATAGATGTGCAATGAGGTGAACAACAACTTGTGTTAGCTGTGTGTTGTGACCTATGAGAGAAGATTACTCTGGAGGGAAGTTTACTGTAAGCCCACAAAGTGGAAGAAAGAGTGCCACCTCTTTGTTGTAAATTCCTTTGTAATGAGTTGAATACAATTGTGTGTTGCCTCTCATATTCTGTGTGCTTTCTCATTGATAGTTATTTGTTCTTCTGGATTCTGCATGTTTAGTTGCTTATACATTGGTAATCATGGGTGCTCTTAAATCTGACAAGTTGTGTCAGAGCTTTGGGGAGTTTTGGTCCTATCAATGTGTATGCTTGTAAGGTCTTTTATTTTCCTAGCCTAGTCCCCTTTATTATGATCTTGGTTTGAAGTCTTAATCTTAAGGCCCCATTCATGTTTATTAACAAAAAACAAGACCTTAATATTAAAAAATTAGCCTAAATTCTTGTATTAACTTGCATCCTAACTTAATTACCTCACTTATTTACAAATCCAATGGCTCTCACTTCATCACAAAGAAAGATTCGATAGAGCATAGGAATCCTAATGAACTTAAAATCCTTGATCCATCAACCAATGGCATGTATCTACTTAGATCATGATCAATGGTTTGTAGTTACTCACATAGAGATGATCGGATAGAGCGAATGTGGTACTAAAAAGTGAAAATCTCAGGAGCCCTATGGAGCCACCCTGTGGCACTCTTACATTTGAGGTTGATAACAAAGGGTCCCACACATTAAAATTTGGACTTAAGCTAAGTTTTTATCCTAAGGTTCATTGTATTTTTTGTAAATGTTATAAACTTTAGGCAAAAACCTTAGGTTATGACCATAATATTCAAAATGAATTATTTTAGAATGTTTATAAACTTAGGCTTTTGTCTTAGCTTAATTTTTATTACACGGTCCAGAGTTGACTTGATCTCCTTTATGATTTTAGGAACCAATGGTGTGCATTTTTCTAGATTAGGATCAATGTTCTGCTCTTAAGTGGAACCGAAGATCAAAAAAAGCATATTAAATATAAGATATATGGATAAAAGGGACTTCATGAGCTTCAAGATATATGGACCAAAGGGCCATCAACTTTAATCTCATCAAGCCTAATGATTCATAAAATTAAATTTGACATCCTTATAACCATCATTTGATACTTGTGAATCCATCACTGATGTCCATGAGACCATCAAATTTAAGCTCATCAATTCTTTTTCTTAGACATAAGGATAGGATTCAAAATGTTGCTAAAATATTATTAATTTCATTAAAAATCAATGGGACCCATCGAAATATTTTCAAACACTTAGGATATTTGAACTTCAAATGATAAAATGATCTCATGACCTAAATATTTGTAGACATAGCCTTAATCTAAGTCTATTTCCTAAGGTTCCAATTGCATTTATTTAAATGTAGTAAACCTTAAGATAGAGACTTATATTAAGTCTTATTTTAAAAGGTCCTTATGACATAAAACTTAGCTTAAAAATTATTTTATCCTAAGGTTTCACAATGTTTGTTAATATGATAAAACCCTAGGTTAAAACCTAACAGTTGGACCACATATTATTTGGGCCCATTTTTAGGTGCATCGTAAGACTTAGCCTAAATATTTTAACCTAAAATTTACATCATGTTTATTAACATGAAATATAATTTAGCTTAAAATATTTAGCCTAGGTCATTTTATATGTGTTATAAAAACTTAAGCTAAAATATTTTATCCTAAAGTTTATGACATGTTTATTAACATGAAATAAACCTTATCCTAAAGTATTTAGCCTAAGTACCTTCCTATGCCTTGATGCTAATTAAATTTCACACTTTTTTAGGATTAATGGCTCTTAATTCATCATGGAAGATAATCAAGAAGATCAAAAAGACCTGATGAATCTAAATCATTTGATCCATCGGACCAATGGCATCAATCCATTTGGATTAGAATCAACTATTTACACTTGCTCGTGAGAGGTGATCGAAAAAAGTGAAGCTATCAGAGATTATTTAATAGAACCTGGAAGGATCATGAGATTTCCACATGGAAAAAATGTATTCATTGCATGGAATACAGAGCTCAGAAGGCCCATAAAGTCACCAAGTGGCACAAGCATTAGGCCTAACATAAAGCAACCAATGACTCTCAAGCCTTGTGATCATAATTAATGGTCCATGTTGATCCATAAGCAAGGATTTTATGGTGTGAAATAAAAGAGGATTTTCAAAATAAAATGGCTAGTCCCTTAAGTCATTTATGAAAAATTCCATGAAATTTGCCAAATAGACACCACATGGGCACCACACAAGCACAAAATGACAAAATTAAAAATTTTGTGTGATTGAAAAGGAAAAGGTATAAAGACATGGGTCTCAATAAAATTTGAGACATGAATGAGCCTAAGTTTGAATTTCCATTGCCATTAAAGATTCAAAAAGTCCCTAACATCCATAAAATCCTTAATTTGAACTCAGATTGATCACAATCAAACCAAGAAGAGTTTAATTGTAATTTGAGCAAGAACAATTTGACCTAGAGATTACTTGCAATCCACTGGTGAATAATTTTCATGTCTCATAGCCATGGTAGATCTTAGAAAACAAAAAAAGGATGAGACTAAATTATATTTAACTTCAGATAATGAGGGAAGATTTTTCAAGGATACAGACCTAGATACTATAGCATTAAACACTAGGAATAAGAATTGGTCTGAAATCTCCTAGACCATTGAGAAGATGTAAGATCTTATGAGGGAAGAAAAAAATAATTAAACCATCATGTAGAGATACAATTACCGATTCTCCATCCAAATTACTAGCCTCCACTATGCTACTATAAAACCTAAGGTATTACACTACATTGATGTCCTTGTTCCTCTTTTTAAAGATTGTAAAAATTAGCAAGATTAGATAGTTCATTAGCATAGTTTTAATAAAATAGAAAATATTTACCCTATTGATTTTGAAAGCTATTATAAATTATTTAATCCATAGATATATTTTTACACACTTAGAGAGTGGACTAGGAAGCATAACTTAGACACAATCCTTGCCCCATGACTACTCACTGGAACCCAAGTAATCCAGGACCCCATAGGGAAAATCCCAATTATCCAATTTAGGGAGGGGATTAGGATAATTATGAACCTAATAAATAGGTTATTTATAACCCCTTCCACAACATATATTAACAAATTTTGGGTGCCCTATGTTTAATTCATGGTAGAGAAGGGACTCACTCCCCCATTGGGTCAGATGATCAATATCCATTTGAGGTCACAATTCATAGCCATCAAGAGGAAGGCCAAAAACTACTTATACATGATGTCCTATCATGATGTCATATCTCTTATATTCCCTCCTGGCTGCCACCATGATCCTAGACATTAAAAATTGGTCACCTGATGGGAGACCTACTACCTCCCATCATTACTCCAAGCTTTGCATATTCAAATACAGACACAATATGTAGTTCATTTATGATTATGTTTATCTATCTCTAGTGGAAGCCATCACAAGGATCCCCATGAGTAGGTTCAACCCCATAGTTAATAAATATTTGGATTTAATAGGGGATATCTTATTCTACTTAGATTGCAGAGTAATAAGGATCGAAGGGACTTTGACACAACCCTACAGGTTACCCATCTATGTGCCCACAAAACTAGTAGATGTATTTTTTAAGGAGATAGTATAGGATTCCCTCAAGGTATTTTTTTAGGATTATGGGTCAAATGATGAGGAGGAGTAAGCTACAAAACCCCAAGCCTAGGCTAAGGAAGTAGAACAAGACAGGGGAAAGGAGCTTACTTTGGACTTGGTTCTAGTTGCACCCTTACATAAAAGAAAAGTTGAATGGGCATTAGTTGTAATTGGTAAGAAAGAACCTAGAATAAATCTCACTCACCCCATGATTGAATTCAAATTGTTTAATGATTAATATCCCATTCATGGGATAAATCATCCTTGAATGGTTTTTATAGGAAAATAGAAAAGATCCTAGCATTGTAGCATTTATGGGCCTTGACCCAAGTGGTCCACATTGATATGCATGATGAGGTCAAGCCATGGGTATTATATTTGATGAATGAATAATAAGAGAGAATAATAATTTCCATATGAGGGTTAAGTAGTGATTAGGTGGAAACTCTTAGATCTTCAAGTAGTACATGGATATTAGAGTCAATAGTTAGTGTGTAGTTCAATCCTTAAAAAAAGGATTAGAAATGGTCACCATCAATAATACCATGGTTGAAGGTGAATAGTTCACATTTTAAAAGGTTAAACCATTTGTTGGTTTAACTCCCATTGGGGGTCAAAATCCTAGTAAGCACCCAATTCATGAAGAGGACATAGAGGGACTACTTGATGCTCATTCAGCTTAGCTCAAAGTAGGTATTAAAGGCATGAAGTAGAGGATAGAGAACCTAGAGAAATAAAAAGATAATTTGGAGACACAGGTTGTCTTGTCATTCCCAGAGTCAATGATAAATATGTTTGAATCATCTTTATATGACATGTTTGACTCCTTAAAGTCTATAAATCTAAGATAGAGTGCATTGATCCATCAAGGTGAAACAACCAATGGTTTATTAACCCAATGTCAAATCTCAAAGGACAAAATAAGTGACCTTATCAACATACTAATTAAGGTAAAGATTACTAGCTTCAAAACCATTAGCTTGGCCTACTTGAATGCAATACTGGGGATAGTTGTTAATAAAATCCAAAGTTTGAGTACTTGGTTAAAGATCTTAGAGAGAATCCTAGGAGATGATGAAGAGATGATAACTAGAATAAAACAATTATTTATCACCATGCTAGCCAACCCAACAAATTCTTGCTCTATAGGCATCATTGATGATAATGAGTTCAAGCATAGAGTACTCTAGTAATACAAGAAGTAAGGAGCAAAAGTCAAAGCCAATTTGGAGGTGATAATAGCTGAGTCATGGGCATGATCTTCATAGCTGAAGAGAACATTGATGAAGCCAAGAGCATCAGAGAGGTCATGGCAAGAAATGATAGGTATTTAAATGACTTGGCTGACTGAGAAGATGGTTGTCTCTCAAAACTATCTATCAATTTAGAGTTATGTAGTGAGCAACATCAAAGGGCCATGGAGATTATTCAAGAGTAGCAAGGGAGCCCTTCAGCCTAGGACCCACTAGATAATATTTGAATGTGGAATATTCTTTTGAAAAGGCATATGATAGTTTGTTAACATATTTGCCTATAGGCCAGTCCATTTTGAAAAGAGAAATGTATTTTATAACTATGAATAAGTATAGTTATCCTTATCTTTGTACATGTGTAATCTTATGACTAACTGGTAAACTTCTTGAGTCTCCTATAAAAAATAATATTACCATTTTGTAAGAGAGAGAGTTTTGAGCTAAAACTTGTATACTTTTGAGCAATTAATATAATCAAGGAATACTAAAAATTTTGTCCAAATTTGTTGGTATCAATTGTTACATGGTTTCTCTCTCAATTACTTGTTCTAAACCTTAAATTTGAATGGTTTTCTATGAATTTTAAATGTGAATCTTTGATATAGGATTGCTAATTTGTGATGATGCTAGATTAGTTAAATGTTCTTAACATTGTTTCATTTTATTTGCTTTGCATTAGGATGTGTAAATGTTATTTGAATGTAGCAGTAAACCTTTAAAGTAAAGTTAGTTCATACTTGTATTCTTTTATGTTTTCTTCAGATATTTGCCTGGTGTATAGTGGTATTTGAGCATCTATTAATTCACATTACACATTGTTTAAATACATGTTTAGTTGAAATTAATACCTTGTCATGATTTTTGAGGCAAAGATAAGCAATCACATACTTTATTTCTACTTTACCCTTCCTTTTACTTCCTTTTTTTAACCAAATCATTCTAGTTTGAGCTTCATTGTAAATATTCATTTAGATTAATCTTTAGTTTAAAATTTGATCTTAAATTCATTTATAATAGCAAAATATCTCTTGTGTTTCACTTAGATTAAAGACCGTGGTGGCTCCCAACCACCAATCAATATAAATTTGTGGAATAATTTAGTTTGCTTTACCTCTATTTCACTACAGGTAACTATATTACCAAAACCTGCTATTCATGCTCTAAATTCTCAGAATTCTAAAATAAGAAGTGTTATTTAAACACTAAGATCACCTATGATACACATAGGAGAATCAATGATTTAATCATACAATGTCCATTATTGAATTCATATGTTAAAATTTTCCTATTAAATCTATCTAGATTGTTGTGACTACCTTAGGTTTTTCCAAAAGTCTAGGGTTTTCATCAATCTCATTAAAATATAGAATATTCCCAAAAAATCCCATACACAATTACAAGGCAAAAATACATTATACCTTCTCAAACCAAATCCCTATGGATATTTTAATTCCAAAAGCACATAAGACCATTGTTTAAATCTAGGTGTAGATTCCCTTTGCTTTCATACCTTGAGTTCCCATTAGAGATCTAAAGTGCAATTACAAATTGAAACCCTGTTGGACCTTTGGTTAGACTTTTTAAGTGTAATTTCAAGTTAAAACCCCATTCGACCTTTTTTTTAGACTTTATAGTAACTAATTCAAACTATATTCTTGACGGATATAAACCTTGTGTAAGCATAACTAAACCCTACCAAGCTCAAAGAAGAAAAATAACCTATAATTTCAAGTTCAAATCCTGACCAACTCTATAGTCATTTCCATTTACCCATTTACCTAGTGTATATGTCTAGAAAAGAGATGAATTTCAAGTCAAAGGGACCTAGTGTCCCATCCATCCTAGACCCAACCACCAATAAGATAACTAACATAGACCTAGTCCATAGAGACCTAGCATACTTCTAGACTAGAGTCAATACAAAATTCAGGAATAATTGGATTCAGAGCATCAATGACAATGGTTTACCTCAATCTATAGCCTTTCCACTCTTAGTACAAAGCCTTGAGCTTGTTCTCACCATGGATAAACATTATGATGCTAAAAGGAGATAAGTAGTTAATGATAAACGGGAGAATATTTTGAGTCTAGATTCAAATTTCATTGATAGTGTTTTTTTATCCCAAAATTTGAAAGCTACATCAACATTAATCTTGATTCCTCCAAGAAGTTATATCAAGATAATAAATCAACTTGTTTATGTGTTTTAAATAAATAGTGGTTAAAACCCCCTAAATCTTTAGCCATAAGAATTATTAAGACCTTGGCTAGGATAGTCTTCAAGGATGATATAGGGGATATCATCATACTCTTACATAGAGTTACAGGAGGCCCAAATGCAAATAATTATCAAGATTGGATTCACCAATATATCTAGGTAATCCATCAAAATAAATAATACATTTATTGGTCTCAATTAATCAATGATTCTATTCATAGATAGTTTCAAGAGGTCCAAACCACTGGTGAATTCTACATGACCTCCTACCTAGTATATGATTTAGAAAGAGGAAGGGAGTTTCTAGGATTAAACATAGTACCTGATCAAATCAAAAAAGTTTTTAATTACTATCTTGACCTCACTTTTGAGGAAAGAAAACAACAATTCAGAAGAGGTAATGATGTCTTCATCTAATACATCATAACCATGTTTGAATAGGATCTAGGGATGACAAGGTTTTTTTAAGTTGTAACAATAGAAATAGAAAATTGGGGGTCATAATTTATCTAGTTCCCCACATTTTCATGCATTAGATTTGGTGGTTTTAATGGGTTTCCCAGATATAAGTGATAAATGGGCCTTAGTGGAACTTGTGAGATAACTAGTGGAAACCCATAAGTTCTTATCAAGCATCCATAAGACAAGGATACACTTCCCTATCAGTATAAGGATATACACTTGCCCTTATCTATCTAAGGCCAAATGTGATGATGGAGAGATGATCCAAATGACCTTGATAGCTCTCGATGTTAGGTCCTTATATTATGTGACTAGTTATGTTATTAGTATAGTGGGTTCCTCATATTCCCACATTCTCTTTTATGAATATTATTGAGAGGATATACAAGATAAATAATAGGTTAATTTAAGATATTATTTTAGAATGACCCTAGAACAAATTAAGACGTATAATATGGCACCAGTTCCAAAAAATTTAAAACATGAGGAACAACTAGTGGATAGGGTATATTATGATAATCAAATCTATCTCCAACCTCTTCCTCAAGTCAAGTGGTCTACACCTAAATCCTTCTCCTTATTAGATAAAACCACCCAAGTTATAAATATAAAATTAATTGGCTAAGGAGCAAGGGGGTTAAAATAACCAAAGAGACCCTGAATATCATAGATAGGTTAAGAGAAGTAAAGGTAAGTGTGTAGTGGCAACAATAGTAGAAGCTTCTAATGATGGGACTTAAGAAGAAGTCCCAGTAGTGGGACTCATACACATTAGGTAGTGGGGCTATTTATCTTACATAAAAGGAAACAAAATTAGAAGG
This sequence comes from Torreya grandis, assembly GCA_037957365.1. Classification (NCBI taxonomy): domain Eukaryota; kingdom Viridiplantae; phylum Streptophyta; class Pinopsida; order Cupressales; family Taxaceae; genus Torreya; species Torreya grandis. The sequence goes on from JARHVA010004215.1 coordinate 60,702, forward strand.
TAAGAAGAATTTCTTCCATCCACCAAGTGTGAGAAAACCAACTAATGGACCAAACATTATCAATTTCCATAGGGAACATAACTATAGTAACCCCTCTTATTATTTTCACCATATCACTAGTACAATCAATTACTTCTCATATTTCCACTAACCCATAATTGCAAGTAATTGTTCCTTCATCAAACTACCTAGTGTAAGTAATTGATCCTTCATCTACCCAACTAGTGAAAGTGACTCTTTTGGTAGTAATCCAATTAACACAGTTGGTTATTCTAACTCCACTTTAACCTCCATATTTTTTAATCACTTCCACCTCATTCCTTATATCCACTACTACTGCATTAATCACCAACACCACCCAACAATACATGACTATTGACTCAGTCATTTTGACTGTAGTCCCATTACCCACCATAGTTACTGGGTCATTAATAGCTCAATATTCATATTATATTACACTTCTTGTTACTTTCACTTTGGTTGTCCCCACTACATTGATAGCTTCGTACTCTACCATGAAAACCACCCTTCCACAAGTTCCCTTGTTCTAACCACACATGCATACATCTCTACTTTTATCACTTCTAGCTTACACACCCCTCATAATCACATCTACTCCACCCATCTAAATATCCTTACTTTCTTCCAATCTCACATTAACCCAAACCCCCACCAAAGAGGTAGAAATATATATGCCCACTGATACAACTATGGCTACTCAACCTACCAATGGGGAAGATGCATCCAAATCATCAGTTAAGGACTTATTAGAAATATTAGTGGTAGATATAGCACTTGTTACAATGAATACAATGGATTGACTTTAGTTGTAGACTCATAGGTAATAGTGGTCATTGTAATAACACAAGACTCAATGGTATCCAATCTAAATTATCTAGCATAATTAGTATCCAAGAAGAGAAAACATATGATATCTCCTAGCACTTTAGATTTTGGTCTATTAGAAGCATCCAAATGACCAAATAGAGGCCCCAAAATTATCTATAAATTATCATAAGATGTAATAGCTAAAAAATATGTGGAGATAGTAGTTCCCCCACTAAACAAAACAAAATGAGATTTAATGGTGGGGGATTACCAGATATCTAAGGTGCACTTGGGTCATCCAACAAGAAAAGGACTAAAACATGATGTTCATATGAGTATAAGTTCTCTTTGAGGAAATGGGTGACAAGGTCACTAAAGATGAGTTGAAGAACAAATTTTATAAGTTGATAATTGCCTTAATAAAATTCATATACCCAACAAATCTAATTAACTCTACCCATTTAACTCAATCTCTCTCTCAATTCCACAACAAAGAAACATTTGAGGCAATGACAGATATTGGTATAATGGGAAGAGATAAAAAAGACTGGTCTAAATAATTAATCACCAAAATAAATAGGGTGATAGGGTTAGCCATGGACTATTTTAAAACATTTAAGGATGACCTAAAAATCTTAAAAGGTAGAAATTAATAAATATGAGGAAGAGGTTGAAAGGATAAATCTCTACTTTCCTAAATTATAGGCCATTGACCTGATAGAGAGTGATACCCTCATGTCTAAAAAGATAATCAAAAAACCTTAAGAGCATGATGATATTGAGAGGGAAACCAAATTTAGAATCTAAATACTTGACAAGGACATAAATTCAATGTATGATATTAAATATTCACTTTTTAAATTATCATGTGATGCAGTAGAATACCAATATAAACCTCTTCCTATTTAGGTTTCCTAGGATAAATTCAAAGAGGTCATTAATAAGGATCCAACACATGATATAACTTTAAAGTTTAATTTCATCTATTGGTTCATCAAGTATCATAACATACTTGATCAAATGGGAAAATATATCCAAGTCTAAAGAGTTGCTTCTAGAGAATTACCTAAGGTAAATGTAGAATGTGACATCAACAATCTTTACATAGTTGGTTCTGATGAAGTGTGACTTCAAGAGATATTTAGTAGCTTTAATTCTTATATTGATAAGATACAAGCGTAAAAAGATAAGGAATCCTCAGAAGTCATTATTGTATATTGATTATTTTATTATTTGAAAAACACATTCTGTAAACTATATTTTTTGTAAGATACATTGTAAAGCTGCAAGTTACAAATTAAAACTCTCATTTTGATAGCTCTTAACTTTAAGTTGAAAAGAACTACTTGTGATTTTTAATTATTTTTATGTTAATATTTATTCGAAAAAGTGCAACTTGTAATTTACACTTTCTTTTTTATCAAGTTAAATGACTTAAATGTTGTAAAAGTATCAACTTCAAATTGCAAGTTAGGTATTGCAATTTTAGTTTTAAAATATCCAAATATTAAAAAGCATTCAATTTTTTCCCAAGTCATGGTTCATTTTGGCACCCCATTTCTTGGGATATATTTATTCAATACAACCTAAGGTGAAATGGTTTAACTGAAAGACTCCAATAGATTTTCTCCTCTTTCAACACTTGGTGAAGTGCCAAACTATTGTAGAGTTATTTTCCTCCTACTCCATTAAAAATGCCTTTTCAAGCTGGGAATGATGACATTTGTATCGGGGTTTCTTGATTTCTTTCTCTATAACTTAGTGTAAAGGTTTTTTTACTTTCTCTCTCTCAAGGGAGTGATTTTTTGTATAAATATGGGTTTCCTACATAGCCCATGGATCTTTTCACTGATAGACATTTTTTTTTTTGAGGAATTTATCTACATGTTGTAACCTGGATAATACTAATAGATTGAAGTTTTAAATTTCTTATCTTGTGTTATCTTTGTGTATGTATGAATTTTATTAAATTTGTGAATGATCTCAGTCTTATTTCAGTTATATAAGAATTACTTGTGGTATTTATCTTTCCCTTTTGAAATCTTATTGACAAAAAATCAAGAAGTGTGTTCCTTATTTGATAGAATACCCAATATTACCTTTGATCTCATACTTGTATAAGATTGCACTTTAAAATATTTCAATAAATTATTATTCAATTGTGTTTAATCAAAATAAGAATTAATTTCCACTAGAACCCTTTGGTGCATCATCATTTTCTAGTTTTAAAACTCCTTCTAGAGTCTTTTCTTCACAAGTTAAAACCTTAATTAGGATCAAGATCACTAAGAAAGTAGTATTTTAAAGTGAATTGGTCATATATTTATTGCGCTTAGTGAAAGGAATCCAACATTATCCTTAGGTTCACCTCAATTTTACAAGGTCCCACAGCTTACAAGTGATCCCATTATGTCATTATATTTCCCACATAATACAACTCATATTATATTATACTACAAAAACACAAAAATAGGTGCAAAATCTAATTGATAATAGTTTGTGGCACACCTAGTTGGACACTAAGGTTATAGCTAATAAATTGGTGCTATTCTTAACAATCATTGTGAGATATTCATACACATTTAAATATCACCTTACAACTTCATTATCTTACAAATTCAATAAATTCACATTTACATATGCCAAGGATACAAATAAGGTCATATACAAAAGGTAAGAGGACTGACTTGCTAGAATTGACTTTTCCATAAAGAAGGAAATCAAGATCAATTTTAATTAACCCTAGAATAAATATTGTAAATATGTTTGCATCTCCAAAAAATATTCAAATTTATTTCATACCTCCCACTATGGCCCTAAAAAATCAAAATTTTGTACCATTCAATAAAGGTATCCCACTTATGTTGGCCTAGTATGATGATATACCCACCTCAGCTCTTAAAATCCTTCCATATTTTACTATTGAAACTTTCACAACACTCATTGAACACATTCATGATGTTTCCAACATTTTTTTAGTTCATAACATAACACAAGAAAATGTTGCTATCAAACTTCTTGCCTCATCATTTAAGGTTTAAGCCTTATAGTGGTATATAAGTTTGTTTCCCAATTCCATCCATGTTTGGGATGATCTAGGGTATACCATATACATAAAATTTAAAGACAAGAGTGAGCATCTCTCAATAGTTGAATAACTAGCCACTATTAAACATGATCCTCATGAATTCATGAGTGATTTTAATTTCCACTTTCAAAAGACATAGAATAGAATCCCAGTGTTGGTCAAGCCAACCCACAACAATGCTTTATTTTATTATTTGAGAGCTTTAAATAGTGATATAATTATTATGATCCAATTAATGGGTGGTACCACATTCCCTAATTCTTATGAAATAGTAATAAGGTCTGAAAATTTCCTCATTCAAGTAAGAAAATTGCTCCTCAACCTCCAATGCCTTTATTCCCAAAGTTGCCTCCCATTCAATCCACTATAGCCCTAATTCCCACAACAACCAATCATCTAGCTTTGCCTCCTATCCCTTATTATGATTTGTATGAAGTTAATTCATTGTTTAAAAGCTTTGGCAATGATTTGGCATCCATGAAAAGGAAACAATCCCAAATTATAGGCCTTATCAACTTGCTAACTATGTATATCAACCCAATAAGTATCCATTCTAATGAAATTCATAAGCCCAAAGATAAACTATGTAATCAAAGCCTCCAAATATCTATGCTCTACTTAACCCAAGTAATTTTAAGTTTATCATTCATATTCATGATAACCTGACTTAGGAATATGAGTGGTGTTATCCTTGTGCCTAATTGCATAATCAAAATGCTTTTCCTCATGGTGTCATCAGTCAAGATTTGATGGTACAAAGCATATCAAACCCCTAAGGGAAGCAAGAAGAAGCAACTACTCAAAAATAAGAGTTATAATGGCATACTCAAAATGAGACCACTCTTTTGAACTAGTGAGAGGAGGATTATTACAATGTAAAGTAGGAGGAATCATTTACCAATGGTGGAATTTCAATGTTAGAAAATACACACTCTAAGAAGATATAAATATAAGGTGACCAGCCCCCCAAGGTTGATCAGTCTACAACTACTAAATTTATACAATAGGTTGTAAAAATAAACACAATTCAATAGCCACCTAATGTGTCAATGAGTTAACCAAAGTCAATATTGCTAACACCAAATCTCATGAAAGAAGATGTAGCTTTCATAAAGGCACCAAAAAATGTTGGTATCATTATTTTTAGTATTGTAGAACAAATGAAAAAGACTAATTTTAATGCTACCATGTGGGAAGCACTATCAATCCTATCATAGAAGGACTTCATTTGAGAAGCTCTAAAAAACTTCCAACGAATAGATAAGGTCTTAGTTAAGGGACCTATTGCTATAGGTAACTTGTGTCAACCTCAAATAGACACAAAATCAAGTAAAAATGGTAATCCTCCACCTTTTTACCTTTCACCAATAGTTGTAAAAAATATTTTCCATAAATATATGATAGATTCTTGAGCTATCAATTATGTTATACCCAAGAAAATAGTGGATGCACTGAATATTAAATACACACATGTCACAAAGGTGTGGTTCAACTAGATGAGACTACTATCCAAATAATTTAGGATTATAAAAGGTTTGAACCTTACCATCCATGTATGTCCATGATTATCCATGTGCCAAGATATATCAGTTATTGACCTACCCCCTTATTTTTCCATTTGCCTTTCCTAAGACTTCATGGAAAAAATAAGAGGGTACCTATATGTTAATCAGTTACATATATTACTCAGGATAAGATATGGGACTAGAGTGACCATAAGGGTTGAGCCAATTGTTAAAGACCTTATTGAACCATACACTCATGTCCCTGTGGATATGAATTGCACATTTCAAGACCAAGAAGAGGAGCTTGACCATGAAGTTACAACACCTGTAGAAGAAATCCCAGACACTCACCTAGATGAATGGGGATTAGCTCTCTAGTTTGACCCTTATGACTATGTAAAGTAAATGGGGTTGGGTAAGTATTACATCCATGAAGATGATGTAATCATCCCAAATCTTATAAAACCATCTAAATATCATAAGGGAATGTGGAAACATTACTTTGATGACTCAAGGAGTAAGAATGGTGTAGGTGATAGTGTTGTTTTGGTCTCTCCCCAAAAGGAGAGTTATTTATATTCCTTTAAACTTTTATTTAGCTATAATAACAATGTGGCATAATATGAATTATCAATTATAGATCTTCCACTAGCCAAGGAAAATGGTATCAGTCACTACAATTGTTCAGTGATAGTGAACTTATTATTCACCAGGTAATATCAAAGATCATGACTAATAAAAACTTGTTGAGATATTACAAACATAGGGTTTGGGACCTATTGGAATATTTTATCACTCTAAACATTCAATCAATCCTAAGAGCTCAAAATAGATATGTTAATCACATGGCCTCAACGAGTTCTCAATATAATCTACTTGAAGAAATTAAGAAAGATAATAACCAACATGTAAAGATAATAATGAGGCCATCCATCCTTGATAATGTAACCGACTGGCATGTTTTTGATAGTGATAGTCAAATAGTTAATTTTATGTGAGATGAGGCTAAATTATCAAACAAAAATTAGTCAAGGCTCCAAAAAAAAAGGCAAGAAAATAATTCAGTTGAAGACTGACAATTTTCCCATGGGTTTTGTCACTTTAAAAAGTATCTTCAACTCTGATGATTAGCTAAAATGTGAGAAGTAAAATCTCATAGTCAAGAAATAAGAATACAAGATAGTAATCATCTTATAAGGAAAAGCTTTGAAGATCTTAAAGGTACTAAAAATCAAAATTTTAATTGGATTTTGTCAAGAATTTGATGATAACTTTACTCAAAGTTATAAAGATATGAGGGATTTTAACCCTAGCTTATCCCAACACACAATATATATTTACCCAAATAATAATCTTGTTAGGCAAAAATAGAGACAAATAAACCCAAAAAAAGAGCCCTTGATGAAGAGTGAGTTGTCTAAGTTGATAGAAACCAACATCTTTTTCCCTATCAAACACTCATCTTGGGTGTCTAACTTGGTCCCTGTTAGGAAAAAGAATAGTGAAATTAGGCTTTGTGTATAATTATAGGACCTAAAAAAATCACCCTTGAAGGATCATTATCCCCTTCCACCCATGTATAAAATCCTCCAAATAGTAGTTAGATATGATAGATTTTCCCTTTTAGATGTTTATTATAGATATAACCAAATACTAGTTCAGGAATCATATCAGTTCAAGATTTATTTCACTACCAAATGGGGCACATACACCTATAATAATATGCCTTTTGATCTAACCAAAACTGGTGCTACCTTCCAAAGGGCCATGGATATGTATTTTAAGGGTTTGATCAATGAGATGATTATGGTGTATCTAGATGACATCACTATTTATTCAAAATAGGATGGTAACCACCTAGTTTACCTTAGGAAGGTTTTTGAAATGTGTAGAGAGTTTAGAGTTTTTCTCAATCCAAATAAATTCATATTTTTAGGTCATGAAGGGAAGTGATGGGACACATAGTCTCAAAAAAATGTCTTGCAATAGACCTAGAGAGAATAAGTGTTATATCCTCACTATCACTCTAAGCCATAAAAAAGGGGCTATAAAGTTTCTTGGGGAAGATCAATTTTCTCAGGAGGTTCATTCCAAATTTTTCCTCCATTTCCAATTCCCTTACTATTATTCTTAAAAGAGGGGTTAGTTTTAGCTAGATAAGGAAAAGAAAGGATAGTTTTGAAGCCATCAAGTAGGCTATTTCTCAAGTTCTGACCCTTGTAAATCCCAACTATGATAATGACTTCATTCTCAATATTTTTGGAGGGGAAGGTAATGTATCATCTATTATGAACCAACATAATGAATAATAGTTGGATTATCCTATAGCCTTTTTCATTTAGTCCTTAAATAATTATGAGGAAAGGTACAGTTTTATTGAGAAGCAAGTGTATGTAATGATACAAGATCTCAAAAAATTCAAACATATTCTCTCAAATAACAAGATTCATCTAATGGTTAGTCACCAAAGTGTAAAAGAGTTCTTGTTAAGCCAATAAATAAATGAAAAGAGATTGGGTTGTATCATGAAAGTTATGGAATATGACATGGTCACTAAAATAACTAAGCTTGTAAGAGGAAAAGGCTTATGTGAGCAGCTTACTTCTAATATTAGATTTGCTAATGTAGTATAGATTCAATAGGTGTTTCAACCAATGAATATGAATATTATCAATAGCTGGATCAATGACATGGCTACCTTCTTGAAAAATGATGAATACTTACATGATCTCTAGTAGTTTAAGAAGAGGTACTTTAAGCTCCAATCTATTCCTTATACTCTTGTTGATAAGATCTTGTTTGGGAAAGATATTGATGGAGTTATGTTTAGGTGCATTGAGCATGATTAAATCCCCAATTTTCTTGAGTATTTTCATAATTTTTCATTGGGTGGCCATTTCTCTACAAGGACCACTACCATAAAAATAATGAGGGTAGGCTACTATTAGTCTGACCTATTCAAAGATGTACATAAATGGGTATAGAATTGTGAGAAATGTGCCTAATTTGTAAGCAACCAAAGATTAACTACTCTCCCTTTCTAACCAATCTAATTTTACCAACCATTTTCTCAGTGTGGATTGGATTTTATTAGCATGATTAATCCACCATCAAGTGTAGGCCATGTTGACCATTTTGACCACAAGTCAAAATGGGTCAAACCCCTATAGTCAAAAACTTATATAAGGGCATAGTATAATGTCATAGGGTATATTATAGTCCATTTGATGTCATTTCATATGTTTTTAACCTTGATCATGGTATATTTAAGTATTTATGTCATTTTGAGTCATGTAGGGGTCATTTGAGAGTCATATATGAAAGTGACAAGTTTCCATGGTGTTTAAGCATGCATAGATATGACAAAGGTTTACACAAAGTCTTAGTGGTTCATCAAAGCCTTGGTAGGCCAAAAAATCATTTATTACATTTCCATGCATAGTCATCTATCATGAATGGGCACCTACAAGTGCTATAGAAAAGATCATCATGTTGAAAAAGAGAAATTTCCTAGATTAAATCACTTCATAGTTGAAAGAACTTATTTGAAGAATATGAGGATGTTCAAGATGGATCATAAGTCTAGAGTGGGTAACATCAAATTTAAGCCACAAAAACTAGCTAATTATACTCAAATAAATATAAGTGTGGAGTTCATAAGCCTTCCAGCTACCAAGTGTTGAAGCATTACTTAATCATACCAAAGATCGATGACATGTGGGTGATATAAAATTAAATTATTAAAATACCCTAGATAAATATAAATGGTGCATATTATTAAGTACAAAATCCATTCAATGATCCATGTTAAATATTGGGCTCAATGAATCAAGATAAAGGATTGATGATGCACATTTTATCATGCAATTAAAGATTGATGGTGAGCATGAAGATAATAAGTTAGAAGATCTTGAGAATGAAAATGATGGTGCTAAGTGTCATGATCATGGTGAATTTATAGGATATTTACACCCATGATTGATTTTATTTTTTATATGGAGATTAATAATGTGCATTTGATCACATAGATTAAGGATCTATGGCACATATTCAACCATGCAGAAGCAAATCAATGGTACATATGAGGTCAATAAGTCAATGAGCTTAGATTAAATTTAAGACTACCATATGATATGATCATGATTGATCATATAGATACTGGTATCAAGGTCCATAAAGGGCATGTGGGGTTACCAAGTGTCACAATCTCTAATGCAAATCAAAGATCAATAGTTGATGTTAAAATTCAAGTCTAGGAGACTATCAAGGGGATTAACAGAGAAAATTTAATCAAGTTTTAGGGGTAGAATATGAATACATGTGTCCATAGTGATAACAAGAATATTTTAAAATTAAATGAGCAACGTGTCCAGGAAATGCCACATAATCAGACATGTAAGATCAAAAGATTTCATGGAAAAGCAAATACTTTAGACTCATATGCCACCATTAAAGCTCAGTCAAGATCATCTCATAAACTTTGAAATATTAGGAAAGCACATAAAATATATGGGTATGTAAATTCCCCTACTACACCATCTATCATAGGTAGTCTTGGATAGAGATTGAAGGTAAATAATGATTGCCAAGGCTTATTGGATGATAAATGTGAAAAACGAGGTCCAAGAGACCAATGAATGATTACAGATGGTAAATACAAGTGTCTTTAAGATATCTATCTTTCAGGAGAACATCTTATTATTATCATATCATGTTTTTAACCTCTAAGATAATAAACATGTGGCAAATCTCTGTGGTCTAGTTTCAAAAGCTCAAGAATTATCCATAATGAATGTAGTTTTACAAAGGATAGTTGAAGAATCTTTATGCCATTTTGGAGAGTTTGTCATAGTTTATATGGAAACTTATCCAAGGAAACATTAATTGTGTATTTCACACTCCATTATCCTATAATTTAATTAGTTTTCATGCCTTGACATGTGGCATTGTGACCTTTGTACTTATTTACTTCATTTTCTTCTCCTCTCTCTTTTATTTTATAAGTAGTAGCCATTTTGGCTCTAGTATTCTAATACCACACCATATAAGGTGAATCCCTAATGGAATGACATTGTATTTTTCCTTTAAACATTAATTCAAGTCTATTTTTGAGTTCATAAACAATTTTATAATTATGCAAAGTGATGTATGGTGGAGTTAGTGATAATTCTCTATCCTTTTTTCCCTTATCCTCTCACATTTATGCAAGATTTCTTATTATAACATGTCATATAGAGTGTATCCAAGTGTGTTAGACTCATTTCAAGTGTAATATTTTTATTGGAGTGTTAATTCTACCCTCTCGTTCATTTACCTTGTGTTGTTATCATACACATCATCTCTATATTGAAACACTCATGTTAGAATCCTTTAGGAATTTGAAACTAGTTTGTATGCCTTGTTTCATTATGACAGAAGTATGATGGTCATGTGGAAATAATATTATTGAATCACCACCTTATATTAAGTTCATTTCATTCAGCTTATAACTCTTTTCCTCATAATAAAATGTTAGTTAGGTGATAAGAATTTAAAGATATATTTAAGGAGCTAGCCCTTAAATCTAGAGGCTTACTTACACTATAGGTACACCCACATACCTAGAAGTGTTCCCATGTTTCCAAAATATATAAGGGGATTGAACACCCCCTTCTAGTGTTTAATATTTGTTGATAATATTTATGGTATGCTTGGTAGGACCCATTATCTTTAAGACAACTTTTCAAGGTGAATGTTGGTCTTGATAACATCAATTATAAATTGGTGTGTTACTCATCATTTGGAGACTCCATCAAGTTAATATCTGGTTCAAGGCCATGTTTTTTTCATAAAATTGATATCATACTTCATGGTTCTTACTAGGTCATAATATAATAGAGTTTTCAATCATATTAATACACCTATTCAGCTTGAACTTCCTCTTAAAGTTTAATATCCTCATCCTAATTTACCTTTTGAGGAGAAAGAAGATTTTTATAGCCAAAGAAGTGAAGAGAGTGAAGAGCTTAAAGAGATTTAAGATAGTGAATAAAACATGGCTAGACAACATGCCTTTCTTACCTTCAATACTAAAAATCTAATTCATCTCCAAGCATATGATGTTATTCCCCCTAATGCCATAAAGAGTGTGCCTATATTCAATGGTGAGAATCATGTTATAGCTAGTGAGCACATTAGGGATATCTAAAACTTTTGTGGTTTCCATAATGTCACTAAATAGAATATTTACATTATAAATTTTTTCATATACCTTAGAGGTAAAGTATTGATTGGTATAGGACTTTTCCCAATAAATGTATCACATCATGGGAATATTTTGGAGTGTCATTGACTTCCATATTTGAAGTTGAAAGTGGCCATATATCTCTCATACATCACCTTAATGTGGTAAAATAAGGACCTAAGGAAGAAATTCATGACATCATTGAGATATTTTAAAAGACTTGGGCCACCTACTAGTTTTGTGTTTCCTACCTACTTGAGAGCCATTGGTACTAAAATTTCTATCATGTTTAAATTCATTAGTGGTTTCACTCGTCTTGAAGCATATGAACTTACCATCAAAGATGAAAATGGTCCCATTCAAGTTAAAAAATTTCCTCCTAAGGTTTTCATGCTTCCATTGTCTCATACTTCTACTAATACTCCAAATGTGGCCCAAGTTCCCAATGCTAATAGCAATCCTAGACCTACTCCCAAGAAAGAAGATAATTTCATGGATAAATATGCATAAATTTAGATGTTAAAAGATCAACCTATGCAAGAGATAATTCAAAAAGGTTCCAATAAAAATACTTATCCTTATCAATAACAATATGTTCAATAATATGGGAAAGGAAGAGATTAAGGGTAGCCTAACTTTAATAGGCCTACTAATGTGTATAATCCCAATTCTACTACCAATGCAAGGGAGATGATACTGGTGTATAGAAATTTGATGCAAGGATAAGATTAGAAACAAGGCCAATTTATGGATTCAAATGAGAATTGATATCAAGCTCTTTCTACTCAAGGAAGAGTCACTCCTCTTTTATCAGCTAAAGATGAAGTCATGATGCAGACAAATGAAGGTGGATAACTTCAAGGAGAGATCTTCACCAACTTCCTTGTTGAGGACACTTTTGTGCTCAATCAAGGAACTTATATTAAAGAATAAACTATATCTAAGAGAAATGATTTAGGAGGTGATAATGGCATACCTATAAGCTCATCTAATCTCCCTCTAAGGTAATAATTCATGGATGCAAGTAACCCAGTTCAAAACACACCTATAACTCGATCAACTCAAAATGTAACAAGGTATACTCAAAGTGCTTATATTACTCAAGTTTAAAAAACTTATTTGCCTCCAAGTCCTAAATAAAAGGTGATTAATAATTCCCTAAAAATAGTGGATTATTTGAAAAGTTCCAAAGCATCAATATCTTTGTGGGATGTCCTCCATATGCCTGGCCAAAAAGAGTTGTTACAAAAGCAAATGTCCACCATTCCCACTATTCCCTCACCTAAAATTAAAATTAATAGTCATTTTGACCTTAAAAATTCACCTAAAACCATTTTTGAATCATCTACTATAGCTGAGAAACCTCCACCAATCTATCTCACTCTCATTATGGGTGATAATTTGGTACATAATTGCATAGTTGATAGTGGAGCTTCTACTTCAGTCATGCCCAAAATTGTAGTTGATGAGTTAAGCCTAAAATATGAGCCTCATATCAAATTAATTATCTAGTTATATGGTACACTTGCTAATAAAATATTACTAATAAAAAAAATTTAAAGTTTTCTTGTAGATTGTCCTAATTTTCCTATCCTTCAAGACAGTTATTATTGACCTCCCAGCTCACTTTGTAATCTGCCTTTCAAGAGACTTTACAACCAAGATAGATTTTTATATTTAATCTAATTGGTCCTTATTGGTAGTTATTATTGACCAAGGTTACCATTAGAATACAACCTCTTACAAGGTTTCACATTGATCCCTACATTGAAACAAGTTCTAAATTGAATTGTGTTATCCATGAGGAGAAGGATTATATTATAGAAGATGGTAATTCCTCCAATCTCAAAACCATTTCTAATTTATTTATTGATGAATATGTTATTAACACTTATGATCATGATCCTTATTATTTCATGGAGGAAACTGATTTAGGAGTGTATTTTATACATGAATAAGTAATACCAACACCTCTATTTGTCAAAGAAGGAGGTGAGGATGGCGAGATGTGGAAAATGTTTTTGATGGGTCAATAAGTAAAATTGGTGGAATATTTGGTATCATGTTTGTCTCCCCATCCAAAAAAAAATAATATTCTTCATATAGGTTCCATTTTATTTGCACTTGCAATGTGGCTAAGTATGAAGTTCTGATTCATGGCCTTCAATGTGAAAGGAAAATAGGAATCAAGAACTTGCAAGTATATGGATATAGTGAACTAGTTGTGCATAAAGTTAATAATGTGGTTGATATTAGTAACCATTTGATAAATTAATATAATAATAGGGTATGGGATTCAATTGAATAATTCAATGCATTTAACATTTAATTAGTTCTAAGGGAGCAGAATAATCATGTTTTTAGACTAGCTGCCATAGGAGCTCAGTTTGATAAACCAATAACCATAAAAGAGGATGGAAATAAATATCACATTAAGATCATTATTATATCTTCCATACCTGATAATAATGTTTATTTTAAAGTGTTTAATAGTGACAAACACATTTCATACTTCTTTAAAAATGAGGTTGAGTTTTCCTCAAGAAACCAAAAGAGACTCCAAGAATAATTTGATGATCAGATTATGCAGCTAAGAACAAACAACATACCTAAGGGTTTGGTGACCTTAGAAATTATATTAAATTAATATGATCAAAATAAGAAGTAAAATGTGATTATGTCTATAAAATAGGATAAATATGAAAAATTCTTGATTTTCAAAGACAAACTTCTCAAAATAGGCAAAGTATGTTCTACATTAGAGAAGCAAGCATTCATTGATTTGTGTAGAGAGTTTCATGATATCTTTTCTTAGGAGTATAAGGACCTAAAATTATTTGATCCTATCCTAGAACACCATACCATTGAATTGGAACCTAGAGTTAAATTAGTTAGGCAAAAATAAAGGCCCATCAATCCCAAGGTTGAAGAACTCATGAGGATGGAGCTTACCAAACTCCTTAAATCTAAAATTATCTTTCCTATCAAACATTCAACATGGGTGGCTAACCTTGTACCTGTTAGAAACAAGAATGAGAAGATAATACTTTGTGTGGACTTTAGATATCTTTATATATGGTCACTCAAGGATCACTATCCTTTACCCTCAATGGAGTAGATTTTTTAGATGGTTTCGAGTTCTTAATGTTTTTCTCTTCTAGATGGATATTCAAGCTATAATCAGATTCTAGTGAATTAGTATGATCAGTTTAAGATAGCATTAACCATAAAATGGGGGACTTTTTCTTATAATAAGATGACCTTTAATGTTGGTGCCACATTTTGAAGAGTAATGGACATGGCCTTCAAAAGTTTGATTAATGAGATGTTGTTAATTTATCTAGATGTAATAATAATGTTTTATAAACATGCTAATGAATATATACAACACTTGAGGCAAGTGTTTAAAATATGTAGGTAGTATGGAGTATCTTTTAATCTAAAGAAATGCATCTTTGTTGTCCACAAATGTAATATCTTATGACATTATTTTCAAAAATTGTTTGATTATTGATCTTGAAAGGATAGAGGATATTATAGGCCTATCTTTTCCCTTGAAAAAGAAAAGTCTCCAAAGTTTATTAGGTAAGATAATTTTTTTAAGGAGATTCATACTTAGTTTTACATCTTTGGTGAAACCTATCATAGCAATGCTCAATAAAAAAATAAGTCTTCTCTTAGACTAAGGAAGGTAAGAGAAGTTTTGAAGCCATTAAGAAATAAATTACTCAATATCCTACTCTTGTGAACCCTAATTTTACTAAATATTTCATGTTGTATTCATTTTCTAATCTTGATACTATCTCAGTCATGCTAATGCAAAAGAATGATGAAGGTGTAGATCAACCAATTTCATTATTTAGTCAAGGTTTGGAAGATTATGAATTCAAGTACACCCTTGTAGAGAATAAAGTCCTTGTTGTTATAACAGGAATAAAGAAACTTAGGCATGTGGTTTAAAAAAATAAGATTCATTTTATGGTTTCTCATCCTAGTATCAAAGAGTTTTTCTTGAGTAAAGACCTTAGTGAGAAGAGGTTAGGGTGGATTACTAAGGTAATGGAATATGATGTTGAAGTCAAAGTGAAAAAATTGATAAGGGGTAAAGGCCTTTGTGAACATATAGATTAAAATATCCATGAGTCAAAGGAAGAGACTCTGATCAATCTTGATTACTTCCAACCAGCTAGCTTCTTACCTCTATAAAGTTGGACACAAGATGTTATCAGATTTATTCAAAGTGGTGAGTATCCTAATGATATGAATAGATCATAAAAGATATATTTTATATTTAAAGATATTCCATTTTATCTTTTAAATGATTTGGTTTTTAGAAAAGACACTAATAGTATGCTATTGAGATGTATTGACAATAATCATTTTGGAGCATTGTTTGAGAAGTTCCATGATGGGATATCATGAGGTCATTTCTCTTCAAGAACCACAACTACCAAGATCATGAGGGTAGGATATTATTATCCTAGTCTCTTCAAAGATTGTTATGCTTGGGTAAGAAGGTGTGTAAAATGTGATTTATTTATAGGAAAATAGAAGCTTTTATCCCTTCCCTTGAAGCCTATCTAAGTAAATCGACCTTTCATGTAAGTGGGTCTTGATTTCATTAGCATGATAAATCCCCCATCAAGTGCTAGTCACAAATGGATACTCATAATAACTAACTACTTTACAAGGTGGGTTGAAGTGGTGGAATTAAAACAAGCTAATGAGAATGGTGTCTTGGAGTTCTATGAGAGTATCATAACAAGGTTTTGTATCCCTTATACCATTATTTCAGACAATGCACTTACTTTTATGGGTGTTAAGATATTTGATTGGGAAAATAGTAATGGCATATACTTGAGCACCTCATCTAATTATTACCCTCAAGTTAATGGGTTGGATGAGTCTACTAACAATAATATGATTAGAATCATCAAGAAGACTTTGGAAGATAATCAAAGAGATTGGCACACCAAATTGAAGATAAACTTATGGTCTAATAGGATACTCCCAAGAAGTCAATAAGGAATTCTCATTTTTTTCTTGTCTATGGAAGGGAATATAGGTTATCTATATCACAAGAGTTATTTGTCTTAGAGTTGGCACATCAATTATATTTTCTTGAGAACACTCCAATGGAGGTAAGGTTGGCATAATTAATGGAGTTTCAAGAGACTAGAGATAAATATCATCAAACTATAGAATATTACCAAATACTAATGAAGAGGTATTTTGATAAGAAGGCAACTCCAAGAACATTTAAAGAAGGTGACCTAGTTTTGAAATGTGATGAAGATAGATCAAAACCAGGAAGACATACAAAATTTGACACATTATGGAGTGGGCCATATGTCATCATCAAGTGTAGACAAAGAAACTCTTTCCAATTAAAAAGGATGAATGGAGAGGAGTTACCTATCCCTATGAATGGGATACATTTGAAACCTTGATATTGAGGAATTGAAGGTTATTATTTTAAATATTATGTTAGGTGTGACTTTTATTTCAATTGTGTTGTGTTCCATAAGTGTTCTACTTAAACATGTGTGTTTCTTTTGAGTGTGTCTTGTCTTATGCATATTTCCTTTGGTTTTTTGTGATTTCAAAGGTAATTTGTGTGTCAAAATAGGTATACAAGTGACTCCATATCCAAATGGATAGGATTATTCAACTTTTCATGTCATAGCAAGCATACCACCCTTGGGTAATCACCAAGAATGTTGACCATTTTGACCACAAGTCAAAATGGGTTAACCCCATATAGTCAAAAACTTATATAGGTGCCTAGTATAATGTCATGGGGTATTTTATAGTCCATTTGATGTCATTTCATATGTTTTTATCCTTGGTCATGGTTTATTTAAGTCCTTATGTCATTTTGAGTCATTTAGGGGTCATTTTAGAGTTATTTATTAAAGTGATAGATTTTCATGGTGTTTAAGAATTCAAACACATGAATGAGGTTTACACAAAGTCTCAGTGGTTCATAAAATCCTTTGTAATCCAAACAATTATTTATTGCATAACTATGAATAGTCATTCACCATAAATGGGCACCTACAAGTGCTATGGAGAAGATTATCACGTTGAAAAAGAGAAATTGCTTAGCTTTAATCACTTCATGGTTGAAAGAACTTGTTTGAAGAAGATGATGACATTCAAGATGAATCATAAAGCTAGAGTGGGGAATGTCAAATTTTAGTTACAATAACTAGCCATTTTGATTTAAATAAATATAATTATGGTGTTTCTATCTAATTTTCACTTTTTCTTAAGTGTGAAAAGAAGAAACTAGTTAAGAAGGGTGTGTAGAAGAATACATATTGAATGCATGCATGTTGAATCCAGAATTTGTGATAAATCCTCTTTGGCTAGGGAATAATGACCAACAATAATAAATCACTACCACAAAACTTTTTGGTTATACAAGTAGTTGGGTAGATTGCCTAGCGTGAGCTAGATCCTAGAAGTGAAAGCTTTTTAGGAGGCTGTCAATCCACCTACTTTTTAACACTTAAGTTGAAATGATAAAAGAAATATATTTGACTTAAATGACTATAAAACTGAAATAAAATACATAAAATGACAGAAAATTAATTGAGAAAATTAGATGCTTTACTAATTTAACCAAAATGAAGCAACTAGTTTGATTATACTAATACTGAAAATTGGTTAAGGCAAGGTTGTTGTTTTGGTTTGGAAATTTAACAAGGGATTAAAGAAAGGTGGTTTGTTTGGTTGATAAATGGTTAAGGTAATAAAAAGTTAAAGATTAAAATGGGATAAATGGGTGAATGGTTGATGAGGTAAGAAGGTAAGTAGTTAAGATGGTAAAGGGGGAAGAGGATAAGGAGGGTAAAAGTGGCAAAGGTGTGAATGGATAAAAGATGGCAAGGGAGAAAATGGATTGAGATAATTAAATGTCAAAGGAATAAAATGTATAAGTTGGGATGAAGAGATTAAAAATCCAAAGGGATGCTAAAATAAAACTAAAGAAACAAAATCAAATTTTACCTTCCAAGATTGAAGAAGAATGTTGTTATTGTTGATGATGATGTTGAATATGTCTTGAGCCAATTTTAGTAGAGCTTCATTGCTTTGAATTATTTTTTTCTAATATGTGGATGACCTCCAAAATTATGAACTCATTTAAATACCTATAACAAGGTCTTAATAACCAAAGACTAACTTCCAACTTCCTTGGGCGAAGGAGATGGGGGTATTTATAGCATTTATTGTCAAGAACCATGCCAAAAGGGGGAATAGTAGAAGTATGGTGATATTTCCCATGTGGTGCATCAATGATTAAAATATGAGGTTAGTTGGGATTCCCATTTGGGTTGGTGAGTCTTCCACCTTGCACATGAGTCCAATTTTGAATGGGAATCATGCACATGGGTCTAAATGAGGATAAAGACTTTTCACCACCCTTTATGTCTTCATCCAAGAACTTAAAGAGATGGAACACAAAATTTGGAATCATTTTCCATGTGGTTCATTAATTATTCAAAGATGAGGTTGGTGGGGATTCCCATTTGGGTTGGTGAGTCTCCCATTTGGGTTAAAAAGTCAAAATGGGTGCCATTTATCTTTCCCAAAGCACTAAAGAGGTAGGTATCTCATTTTGAAGAACACTTTCATGTGTGAAGACAAAATACATGTTGAATTATATCCCATTAATTGTAAATTTTCCATATTTCAAGGGGGGGCCTTGTGATTCTTAAATGAGGTCATTAAGCACCTTGGGAAAGGGTCCCAAGTGGGGTATGATGTCTCACATCAAGCCACCTCACTTTTAAGCCATGTCACTTATCATATCACCTTCTATGTTACTTTCCATGTCACATGACATGACACTTTCCATGTCACATTACATGTCACTTTCCATGTCACTTGCCATGTCATCATGAATAGTGATAGTGGGTCCCATAGTTAATAGTGATAGTGAATAGTATTTTTGAATAGGAGAATAGTGATTTGGTTAGGTTAAGAAGGGTTGGTTAAGGGTTAATAAGGTTTATGGGGTCTTTAGGGGGTCTTAAGGTATTTATTAATTGAAAACTTTAAGTGTGAAATTTTATAGTGTCTACATGTGGAGTTCATAAGCCTTCTAGCTGTCAAATATTAAAGCCATGCTCAATCAAATCAAATATTGACAGCACCTAGGTGATAATGAATTCAATGATTCAAAGAACCCAAATTAAGATCGATGGTATATATTCTTACATAAAAATTTTGATCGATGATCCATGTTAAAAATTAGGATCAATGAGTCAAGATTAAGGATCAACGGTATGCATTTAATCAGGTAATCAAAGATCAATGATGAGCATGAAGTCAATAAGTTAAAAGATATTAAGAATGAAGGTGATAGTGCCAAGTGTCATGATCATGGTGAATTTATAGTAGATTCATGGCTCATGATTGATAATATTGTTTATATGGAGATCAATAATGCACATTTGATCACACAGATTAAGGATCTACAACATGCATTCAACTATGTAAAAGTATATCAATGTTGCACATGAGGTCAACAAGTCAATGAGCCCAAATTACATATAAGGCCACTACATTTTGTAATCATGTTTGATCATATAGAGATTGGTAATAGGGTCCACAAATGGCATTTGGGGCTACCAAGTGTCACAATCTCTGATGCAAATCAAAGATCAATGGCCAACATTGAAAGTCAAAGCCACAAGACTCACAAGGAGATCAATGGAGAAAATTTGATCAGTTTCTATAGGACATGAATAAAGACACATGTCAAGAGTGATAAAATACATATTTTAAAATTAAATGAGCAACATGTCAAGGAAATTCCATACAAGTAGACATGTAAGATCAAAATATTTCATGAAAAAGCAAATACTTCAGACTCATATACCACCATTAAAGCTCAGTCAAGATCATCTCATAAACCTTGAAATCATAGGAAAGAACATATAGTATATGGGTATTGAAATTCCCCTACTACACCATCCATCATAGGTAGTCTTGGATAGAGATCAAAGATAAATAGTGGCTGCTAGGTTTTATTGGATGATAAATGTGAAGAATGAAGTCTAAGAGACCAATGAATGAATGCAGATGGTGAATACAAGTGTCTAAAAGATATATATTAGTTAGGAGAGCATATTATGATTGTCATATCATGTTTTAAACCTCCCTAAGATATTATACATGTGTTAACTCTCCCCAATCTTATTTTAAAAGCTCGAGAGATGATCTACAATGAAGGCATTTTCATAAAGGCTTGTTGAAGAATCTCTATGCCATTTTGGAAATTTTATCATAGTTTATATGGACACTTGTCCAAGGATACATTCATGTTTATTTCACACTCTATTCTCCTATAATTTAACTATTTTTCATGCCTTGGCATGTGGCATTATGACCCTTAAACTTCTTTACTTCATTCTCTTCTCCTCTCTCTCTTTTTATATAAGTAGTAGCAGTTTTATCTCTAGTATTCTAATACCACACCATGTATGGAAAATCCCTACTATAATGACATTATATTTTACCTTTGAACATTAATGCAAGTCTATTTTTGAGTTCATGAACAATTGTCTAAGTGTGCAAAGTAATGTATGGTGGATTTAGTGATAATTATTTATCCTTTCTTCCCTTATCCCCTCACATTTATGCAAGAGTTCCTATTCGAACAATTCATATAGAGTGTAGCCAAGTTTATTAGAGTCATTTCAAGTGTATTATTGTTCTTAGAGTGTGAATTTTTCCCTATATTTCATTTACCTTATGTTGCTCTCATGCACATCATCTCTATATTGAAACACTCATGTTAGAATCCTTTAGGACTTTGAAGCTAGTTTGTATGCCTTGTTTCATTGTGATAGAAGTATGATGGTTGTGTGGAAATAATATCAATACATCACCACCTTATATTAAGTTCATTTCAGGCAACTTCTAACTCTTTTCCTCATAAGCAAACATTAGTTAGTTGATAAGCATTTCAAGATACATTCAGGGAGCTAGCCCTTAAATCTATAGGTTCATTTCCACTATAAGTACACCCACATACCTGAAAGTGTTCCCATGGTTCCCAAATATGGAAGAAAATTGAACACACTCTTATAACATGTAAGATTTAGTGACAATAGGACACAAATGGGTCCTTACAGTGATTGATTATTTCACCAAATGGATTGAATTAGTTGCATTAAAATATGCCATAAAAGCATCTATTTTGGAATTCATGGATAGCATTATCACTAAATTTGGTATTTTTAACACCATCATCTTGGATAATGCCAAATATTTTTTGGGTACTTGGGTGAGTAAATGGGTAGTGAGACATAATGTATACTTGAAAACCTCATCCAATTATTACCTACAAGGTAATGTTTTGGCAGAATCTACCAACATAAATCTCATAAGGATTATTAAAAGGATAATTAAGGATAACCAAAGGACCTAACACACTAAGTTGAAATAATCACTTTGGGCTAACAAGATCACTTCCAAAAGATTCATTAGAAATTCTCCATTCATGTTGGCTTATGGAAGGGAAGCTAGAATTCTATTGTCAATAGATTTATCATCTTTAAAACTTAACCATCAGTTGGAATTAATAGAATATGATGTAATGATCATGAAATTGGCATAACTCATGGAGCTAGAAGAGCTTAAGAACCATTCAATAAAAGTTCTAAAATATATTCAAGGTCAAGGGAAGAGGAATTTTGATAAAAAATAATCTAAAAAATTTTCAATGAAGGAGACATTATTCTCAAATGGGATGCTAAAAGGGCTAAGCTAGGAAAGCATACAAATTTTTATACAATATGAAGTGGTCCATACATCATATCTCAATACAAAGGAGCTAATGCATTCTAATTGTCAAGGTTTTTTGGTTCAGAGCTACCCATCCTAGTCAGTGAGATATACCTCAAATATTGATTCTAAGGTTGGAATACTTTCCAAACATTTAGATATATTAGGTTTAGTTGGTTTCCTATAAATATTTTCTTTCACACACTCTGTAAGTCATTAGGAGTTTTTCTTCCCTAGTTTGTTTATGTTTTGTTTTCCCTATTTTATTTCTTATCCAAGTATTATGTGATAAAATTCAAATGAATCCATGCCTAGTGAACTAGAAGGCTACTGGGAATAAATTTATTAGCAGGCAATCACCCCATAAAGGTCACCAAAAATGTTGATATTTTTATGCTAAAAACCTCAAAACACCTCATACCTTAAGGGAGACCCATAAAATTATTTGATAAAAGATTTATAATGAATTAAAATACCTTTTTACAAGACCTAAATGGAAACTAGAGTTTTTTATGTAATTTTTAACTTTGTAAATGTTGTAAAGTGCACCCAAACCTCTATTTTCTGCTTACCTAGACCTAGTAGGAATCAGAACTTGTATTTCAATTTATAAATTTGCAAAGTTTCAAACTATAATTTAGACTCAAATTTACACTATTCATTAATAACTAGTGGGAAAAAAAACTTGCATTAGAATTTGCAACTTTTCAAATTTACAAAGTGCAACATAAACTCCACTTCTCCCCTCTCACCACAACCTAGCAGGAATCAAAACTCTTGCTACACTTTGCAACTTTGTAAAGTTAAAAAATATAACTAGGATCCCTCTACCCTCCTCCAAAGTAATTATCACCTATAAAAAACCCTTAGTAAAAAGTATATAATTGGAAACACATTACAAATTTTCAAGTTACAAACTTGAAAAGTGATTCTGATGACTTGATTTCCCATCATTTTCCCATCTACTACTGTTAATTGGCATGCTTAGCATTAATTTCATGTTTAGGTATATAATTAGGTTTTTTGTGTCATTTTCAATATTTCAAACTAAAACTAAAACTCTTCTAAGCAAATTTATGGACCAAATCACGAATCTAAGTGATGCCACTTCCAAGAAAAACTCCATTTCCAACTTACACACATCCACGGTATTCTCTTAGGTCACTTATTTTTCCTTTCAGTTGCATCCATTTTTTTTAAACAAAAGCTTAGGATTCTTCTTGCCAAAATTTATGGTTTTCCCATAATCATGAAAAGTGGCATCATTTACTCATATAATTTCTAGTTTTGCATTCATATGTTAAAATTTTCCTGTTAAATTTGTCTAGACTATTGTGATTATCTTAGGTTTTTCCAAAAGTCTAGGGTTTTCATCGATCCCATTAAAATAAGGAATATTCCCAAAAAAATACCTTATGAAATTATAATGTGTAAATTACTCATGCCTTCTTAGAATAAAACCCCATGGATATTTTAATTATAAAAACACATAAGACCCATATTTAAATCTAGACAGAGACTCCCTTTTCTTTCATACCCTGAGTTCCCATCAAATATCCGATGTGCAATTGTAAACCATAACCCTAATGGACCTTTGGCTAGACTTCGTAAGTGAAATTATAAGTTAAAACTATACCAAACCTTTTTTTCATAATTTATAGTAGATATTTCAGACTATATTCTTGATGGAGTTAAACCTTGTAGAAGCATGACTAAACCCCACCAATTCAAAATGGAAAAATAACTTGTATTTACAACTCCAAATCCTGACCAACTCTATAGTTGGTTTCCCTTACCCATTGATCTAGTGTAAAAGTATAGAAAAGAGATGAATTTCAATTCAAAGGGACCTAGTATACCATCTAGCCTAGATTCAAATACTAATGAGATAATTGACACAAACCTAGCTCACATAAACCTAGTAGAATTCTAGACTAGAATCAATGTAGAATTCAAGAATTATTAGATTCAAAGCATCTATGACAGTGATTTACCTTAGGATTTATCCTTCCCACTCTCATTACAAATCATAGATCTTGTGTTCACCATGGATAAACATTATGATGCTGAGAAGAGAGAAGTAGTGAATGATAATAGAGAGAAGATTTTGAGTCTAGATCTAGATTTCATTGATATTATTTTCTTGATCCCAAAATTTAAAAGCTACATGAACATTAATATTGATTACTATAAGAATTTATATTAGGATAATAACTCATCCTATTTATAGGTTTAAAACCCCTAAATATTTATCTATGAGAATTCCTAAGACCCTGGCTAGGATAGACTTCAAGGATGAGGTAGGGGATATCATCATACTCTTACATAAAGTTACAGGAAGCCCAAATGCAAATGATTATCAAGATTGGATGTACCAATCTAGGTAATCCATCAAAACAAATAATACATTCATTGGTCCCAATTAATGGGTGACTTTATTCATAGATAATTACCAGAGGTCCAAACAACTAATAGATTGTACATGACCTCCTACCTAGTCTATGCTTTAGTAAGAGGGAGGACATTCCTAGGATTAAACATAATTTATGATTAAATAAAAAAGTTTTTAACTACTATCTTGGCCTTATTTTTTAGATGAGAAAATAAAAAATTAGAATATTTAATGATTCCTTCATTTATTGTATCATAACCATGTTTGAACAATATCTAGGGAGGACAAGGTTTTCTAAAGCTACAATAATAAAAATAAAAAATTGGGGATTATACTCTATCTAGTTCCACACATATCCATACATCAAAGATATTGGTTTTAGTGGGTGTCTTCACACCCTTCCTATATATGTAAGTGATAAATGGACTTTAATGTAACTTGTGAGATAACTATTGGAAACCCACAAGTTCTTATCAAGCAGGCATAAGATAATGATACACTTCCCTATTAATATAGGGAGATACACCTACCCTTCTCTATCTAAGGCCAAATATGTGGATGTAGAGATGAGTCATATGACCTTGATAGCTCTTGATGCTATGCCCTTTTATGATGTGACTTTTTATGTTACTAGTATAGTGGGTTCATATTCCCACATTCCATTTTATGAAGATTATTGGGAGGATATGAAAGATGAAGAAGAGGTTAGTTTGAGATATTTTTTTAGAATGACCCTATAAAAAATTAATAATTATAATATGGCACCAATTCCAAAACATTTTAAAGATAAGGAACAACTAGTAGATAAGGTATATTATGATAATAAAATATATCCCCAATCTCTTCCTCAAGTTAAGTGGTCTACACCTAAATCATTCTCCTTCATAGGACCACCCAATTATCAATAGAACATTGAATTAGTTAAGGAGAAAGGGTGTTAAAATAACCAAATATACCTTGAATATCATAGATATGTTAATTTAAGTAAAGGATAAGGGTGTAGTGGCAAAAAAAACATAAGGTTCCATTGGTGGGACTCAAGTAAAAAAATTTGGTAGTGGGAATCAAGTAGAATAAGTAGTGGTTCAGTTTTCTTGCACAAAAGGAAACAAAATTAGAAGGCAATAAGAGCTTCTTCCAACAACCAAGTGTCAACAACCCATCCAATAGTCTAAGCATTGCCAATTTCTACAATGTACACAACTATAGTAACCCATCTTCCTATTTCCACTAGCTCACCATTACAAGTAATTACTTATCCTATTTCCACCAACCCACTAGTGCAAGTAATTGTTCCTTCATCTAACTAACCAGTGCAAGTAATTTCTCTTTAATCTAGCCAACTAGTGTAACTCCTTTAGAAGTAAGGCAATAAACATAGTTATTTATTCTAATTCCACCTTCACCTCCCTCTTCTATAATCACTTCCACCTCATCCCTTATATCCACTACCACCCCATTAATCACCAACACCACCCAACAATACATGGTTGTTGACTCAGTCTTTCTGACTATAGTCCCATTACCCACCACATCTAATAAGTCAATAAATACTCCATATTATTCTTCCATTACACTTATTATTACTTCCACTACGGATGTTCCCACTACATTGATAGATTTATTTGTTTCCTTGGACACCACCCTTCCACAAGTTCCCTTGTTCCAAACACATGTGCCTAGCTCTCTACTTGTGTCACTTCCAACTTACACACCCCTTGTAGTCACATCTACTCCACCCATTCAAATATACTTGATTTATTCCATTCTCACCTTAACCTAAACCACACCAAGGAGGTAGAAATAGATATTCCCACTGATATAACTATAGATACTCAACCCATCAATGGGGAAGAGGTAGTGAAATCATCAGTGAATGACTTATAAATAATATTAGTGGTAGATACAACACTTTTTATAATGACTACCAATGTATCATATTTAGTTGCAAACTCACAAGTAATAGTGGTCATTGGAACAACATAGGATTCACTAGTAGTCACTTCAAGTTAGCTAACACAATCAGTAACCAATAAGAGGAAATAGATGAAATCTATGAACACATTGGATTTTGGTCTATTAGAAACATACAAATGACAAAAGAGAGGCCCCAAAACTATCTCCAAAATCTCATATAATGAAATAAGGGAAAAATATGTGGAGATATTAGTTCCCCCACCTGACAACTAAAAAGAAGATTTATCAATGGGGGATTACTAGATATTTAAGGTAAACCTGGGTCATTCAACAAGAGAAAGACTAAAACATGATGTATAAGTTCTCTATTTGAGAAAATGGATAGTGATAAGGTCACTAAATATGAGCTAAAGAACAAATTTGAGAAGTTGATAGTTGCCTTAAGAACATTCATAAACCCAACAAATCCACCTAAATGTACCCAACCAACATAATCTCTCTCTCAATTCCATGACAAAGAAACATTTGAGGTAATGATAGAGATTGGTATAATGGTAAGAGCTATAAAATATTGACTTGAAGAAGTAAACACCAAAGTAAATAGGGTGATAGGGTTAGCCATGAACTATTTCAAACCATTCAAGGATGACCTAACATCTTTAAAGGAAAAAATTAATAAATATGAGGGAGAGGTTGAAAGGGTAAACCTCTAATTTCCTCAATTACAGGCCATTGACTTGATAGAGAGTGACACCCTCATGTCTAAAAAGATAATAAAAAATACTTTAGAGCCTGATGATATGGAGAGGGAAACCAAATTTAGAATCTGAATACTTAAGTGAAAATATTGATAAGGTCAAGATCACATGTGATAAAGCCTCAGATGTGATGAATGATATTGAAGATTCACTTTGTAAATTTTCATGTGATGTAGTAGATTACCAAGATAGACCTCTTCCTATTTAGGTTATCGAGGATAAATTCAAATAGGTCATTAAGAAGGATTCAACACATGATAAAACTTTCAACTTGAATTCCATCCAATAGTTTTTCAATTATCATAACAAACTTTATCAAATGGAAAAAGATATCCAATTATATAAAGCTACTTCTAAGGAATTATCTTAGGTAACTACAAAATGTGACATCAAGAATCTTTAGACAGTTGGTTTTTGATGAATAGTGCCTTCAAGAGATATTATGTAGCTTTGATGCTTATATCAATAAGATACAAGCAAAAAAATATAAGTAACCCTCATAATTCACTATTGTAGATTGATTATTTGATTATAAAGTATCAAGTTTCAAATTATAACTATCATTTTGATAACTCTTAACTTTAAGTTGAAAAGAGATACTTATAATTTTCAATTATCTTTCTATCAAGATTTAGTTGAAAAAGTACAAGTTGTAATTTGCACTTTCCTTTTTGTCAGGTTAAATGACTTAAAATTTGTAAAAATATCAACTACAAATTGTAAGTTAGGTTTTACAAGTTTAGTTTTAAAATATCCAAATATTAAAACTCATTCAATTTTTTACCAAGTCATGGTTTATTTTGGTTCCCCATTTCTTGGGAGATATTTCTTCAATATAACTTAAGGAGAAATGGTTTAACCAAAAGACTCCAACAAATATTTCTCCTCTCTCAACACTTGGTAAAGTTCCAAGACATTTCAAAGTTCTTTTCCTCCTACTCCACCAAAGACACCTTTTCAAGTTAGGAATGATGACATGTGTATGGAGCTTTATTGATTTATTACTCCAAAATTGAGTGTAAATTTTTTTTGACTTCCTCTCTCTCAAAGGAGTTATTTTTTATATAAATATGGAATTCCTATGTATCCCATGTATATTTTTGATGATAGACAAAAAAAAATTGCCTTTGAGGACTTTATCTACATGTTGTAACTTGGAGAATACTAATAGACTGAAGTTTTGTCTTCCTTGTATTGTGTTACCTTTGTGTATGTATGGATTTTATTAAATTTGTGAATGATCTAAGTCTTATTTCAATTATATAAGAATAACTTGTGGTATTTATCTTTCCCTTTTGAAATCTTATTGACAAAAAATCAAGAACTTTATTCTTTGTTTGATAGAATACACAATATTACCTTTGATCTCAACTTGTATAAGATTGTGCTTAAAATAGTTATGGAGTCAATCAATTTGCCAAGTCACCATTACAAACTATATCTTTCAAGCACATAATCAAATATGTATGTAATTATATGAGTGTGTGAATGGAAAATATTGAGTGAAGGTTTCTAAACTTCCTCTTTCCTATAAGTGATGATATAGATACATGCAGTATAATACCATCCTCTAGAATAAGGGAAATATAAAGAAACCAAGATAAAATGACAATGTTGTAAATATATGTGATTCAATGAAACCTAACTTTAGTTATGCTTAGCGCTAGGCTTGACTTTATATGTGACTTAGCTCTAGATATTTTTTAATGTCTTATGCTTGCTTCTAGATCTCTTTTCTAGATGATAAATAGTTTGGTTAGACCTTATGTATATAATGTGAACTATGGTAACTTGTACACACTTGTCAACTATGGTAATGTATAAAAATAAGAGTAAAGGCATAATATTCATAGAATTTTGATCTCAAGAACATAAAATTAAAATAAACAAATCTATAGGTTGTATGGGTTTACCTAGAGTGAACCTGTATAATTTATGTGTTTGACTAGGAGATGATTCTGGTTCTATTTTTGAGTTAGGGTTGGGTAATAAGTGATAAATAGTCAAGATGTGTTAATAAATACCTTTTTATTAAGTCTTTATGTGATTTTAGGCTCAATTTACCAAGTATAGACCTATTGAGGGGTTAGAATAGTCATGAAAATAGGCTAAAATGTACATGTTTACCAAATAAGATATATTATGAATAATACATTAGGAATAAGGGTATTGTGCCAAAAATAGGCCTTTAAAGTAGGGTAGGAAGAATAGTCATTTTTGAATGCTCAATAAAAGAGGGTAATATGACTCTCTTTATGTGTAAACCTAAACGAGGAATATAAATTCTAAAGAAAGCCCAACTAGAGATGGTTAAAATCACTCATATATGTGGGTAAAATGCCCCCATAGGTAGATATTATGATTGAATTTGATTAATAAATAATATTTATGGGTATTGTGCCCTCATGGGCTGACACGATCCATACCCATCCACATTCAAGATAAATATGACTACCAAGATAATGTAGAGTGTGTTCTAGATTAATGATAGTCCAACCAAAGAATGTTGTATCAATATTTATCAATTAGTGCCCATGCATAATGTATATGATCATTTTAAATTTAATATAAATTTATATCATTGCATTTCCTTAGGTGGTAAGTTATATAAAATAGGCTATGATGGTGAAAGGGTTGTGCAATGTGACCTAATTTTTGATATAATCTTGATTAGATTGTTAAATGAATACCACCATATAATAATAGTAAAAATGTATCATGTAGTAATAAAAATGTGTATAAATATTATCATATATCTTGATAAATCATTACTATATTTTACTAAATGTAGGAGATGGTAATTACCTTTACATCATAATTGCCCATGTCGGTGTATAGTTAAAATAAGTGGTATATCACTCTCTATAATAAATTATCTTTTTTAACTATGTGTGTTAACAAACACAATCCTTAAGATAATTATGGGTTTTTATTCTCTTAATTTTATGGATAATTAGGAGTGCATATATTTTTAATTTTAGATTATATCTTTGTCAAGTTATCAATAGATTCTATCAAGAATAATAACTAATTTTGAAAATGTAACACCTATCAAGATAGTAGTGCGAGTAATTATGACAAGCCTAAAATGTTATTCAATTAGTATCATAAGGTTTTTTTTAGAAATTGGTCCAATTAGCATGTGAATAGTGTCCTTTATGAAACTTTTAGATGTAAACATAGAAAATTTTATTTTTAACATTTTTTTTAATTTTTATTGAAAACAATTTTTAATTTGATAATTTTGTGATTGAGTTCATTTTGAGCTCTAATTATATTGTGATGGAACCTATGAGAGATGATATTTTTACATGGTTGGATCATGTTCATTCGCATATTATGTCTTTTTAGGCTATGATAAGTATTCCAAAAAAATCCCAACTTATGGTTTTCATAAAAATGTTTATTTTTATAATTTTTAGGTCAAAATTGAGTGTCACCAATCATGACATGTGATCAATGAGTCTATCCAATATATATTAATTTTGAATATCTTAATTAATGACTATTTATATTTTATTGATGAGACCATCCATTATTTATGACAAGTTTGTCCTAACTATGACAAGTCTGACTGTCATTATATAGAGTGTGACCAATTATACTGATTTTGACTAGTGAGTTGTGGTACATACATTTTATATCATATTTTATTTTTCATATCTAAATTTTCTCCTTGAATAAAGTTAACTAATATTTTTATCTGATATTTTTTGGTTGTAAATCTTTATCCATGCAAGAGATTTTAGGTAACGTAACTCTTGAGGTTCCATATTTGATTTTAGTCTTAATATTTGAGACCAAACTATTGTTGAGGTTGTTGGACTTGGTCTAAAATTAGATTCTACAGTATAACTATAGATTTATCTCTACTAACAATTACTGATAACTGTTGGTATTGTGACACTAGCACTTTTTAGCTCTACATGGGGGAGATTAATGTCACCTTGAATGATGTGTAGATGATCCTATACCTACTTATTCAAGGTTGGGATGTTTATGTTTATCAGTTGAGTGATACTTAGAGATGATCAACTATAATTTATTACAAAGTTGGCCTTAGAATTTAGGAGGAAGATGATAGTTTTAAATTTTTGAATGAACATATAATGATTGGTACAACTTCGTACTTGAATATATATATATATATATATATATATATATATATATATATATATATATATCTTGGTTATTGTTTTCATTATGATAGATATGAGTGGTTATGTATTGATATATGGACATATACTTACCATTAAATATATTAAGGATCATGACATGGGTAGGCTATCACATTTATATCAAGTTTTTATAGATTCATTATATAGCATGATGTCATAGGTTTGGATATATATATATATATATATATATATATATATATATATATATATATATATATATATATATATATATATATATATATATATATATATATCTTGGTTATTGTTTTCATTATGATAGATATGAGTGTTTATGTATTGATATATGGACATATACTTATCATTAAATATATTAAGGATCATGACATTAGTAGGCTATCACATTTATATCAAGTTTTTATAGATTCATTATATAGCATGATGTCATAGGTTTGGATATCCATGACCCTATACAAGTGTGGGCATATGAGCATATCACTATTATCCATCCATTTGGTATTATTTTTTTAACTTGAAATTTAGTTAAGTATTATTAAACTAGATGGATTAATGGTTGTGGCTATAAATCTAATCCATAAGGGATTACTTCCTTTGGTGAGGCCATTGATGTGTTACAGACAAATAATTTTATTTAGAGGCCATATCATATTCAATTGGGATGGATTTAGGATGTTGTGATGTTTTTTTGGGTCAAATATAGTTGGTGATTTGTAAACCATCATGGTGTCCCAAAAAAATTACTGTATGAGTGTGTTATGTGAAAATTTAGGACTCTTAAAGATTGTTTATCCATAATCATGTGGAAATTTCACGACAAATCATATACTATTAAAAATTAGAAATTGATTTATTTTTTTATTAACACCTTAAATCAAAAATAAATGTTTCACTTACAAAGATTATAAGTATGTTGAGATATAAAGGAAATAAACATACACATATGTATGTAAAGTTTTGGATACAACACATCAATAGAGAGATACAAGTTATCTTAGAGAAACATAAGATGAAAAAAAATTATAAGAGTGAGGTGAATCCTCCTCTTATCACTATCTCCTTTTAATTATAGGGTATTATCATTAATGGTCTTCAAGGGTAATATTTATAATACAACTTGTCCAAAACCTACAATGGATGCTACTCACTCAAGAGACACACATTCCATTACTACCATAGTTTAATTCAATGACAAAAATAATCAACAAACTATTAGGAGAACCTTCATTAAGTATATTGAATATCACTTGATTTATTCTTGATCAAAAATAACTCAAATTTGATTATGTCTACCTTCAAAAAATTGCCTCTACCATCAACAAATGTGATGTATGAGCATCCATGGTGGTCAAGCTATCTTTCATCACCCAAAAATAGAGTGATGTGTGTTTTATTTGTTTTTTTACATCTTGGTGTGGTTGTTCGAGAGCTATATTTTTGAATTTTTCATTATCATCCATTTTATAAACTAGTACATAATTTTATAGTAACACTTAGCAGGAGAAGTTGTTTTGGTGAATCAAATTTCAAGTCAACCAAACTTTGATTTGGTCTAGAGGTGCTAATAGTGTTAATCGGGTCCAAAACCTTGATTGGGTCTACAAAGGACCTGAGCAAAGTTTGTTTTGTTAAGGGTCCTAAAGCCCAATTAGAGTGGTAAATCTATGTAGAGTGAAGGGAGAGGTGGTTGGGCCTAAAATCTTGATAAGGTCTTTAGAAAACCTTGTCATTATTTGTAATGGCATTTGGGCCAAAAGTCTTAATGGGGTCGGTGAAAATTTTTATGGTTCCTCATAATATTCATTAGAGTTTAAAACTTGATAGGGTTTGCAAAAATTTTAAAACCTTTTCCTATAGTTTTGATCAAGGTTGAAGTCTGATAGAGTATGAGGCTAATTTAAATATTGTTTCAAGTGGTCATCTAGACATCCAAGTTGATGAGGTCTTAGCAAATGGTCACAACATTGGTCAAGCTAAAGTCCACATAACCATTTTTATGTTCTTCATGACTTAGAAAGACTTGATGGGGTCTATAAAATTATTATACAAAATGTTTTTATTCAAATAAACCCTGATAGGGTCTATAAAGTGTAAAATTATAAATTTTGTATGCCTATTAGTGTTCTTAATACCAAGTATGTCTATCAAGGAGCTAAAATGCTAAAGGTATCTTAGAATGTGAAGGTTCAAACCATTCCATACTTTTATATGGAAATGACAATCATTTTGTTTGGGGGGGTGAAGTGTTACACTACTAATTTAAAATCAAAATTCTATATAAAAATTAATTTTTGATGGGTTGTGTTATTTTCTAATTATCCTATATTTTTGTATTATTTTGAGAATTATTATGTCTCCAAATAAATAAAAAGAATGTGTTCTTATGTTACAATAATCAAATGCATTTATAATCTAGTCCTTGTATGTGTGTGCCCAAACTAAGCATCATAAAATTAGAGATAGTCCTTAAATGGATTCTCAATATGTGGTTGCACCAATTGGTATTAGATTAAAGTTTTTCTTATTTTAGGAGAGTGTGCATGATAGAAGACACTAATTGATTCGATTATCAAGTTGTGAAAGAGAATTTTTCATTGTCATTATTATGTCATAGATAGGTAACATTATTTTGATATGAGCAAGAGAAAGAGGACCTCAAGTTGTATACATAGCTGAAATGATGAGAGAAATATAGGTAAGCTTGGATGAAATGGAAACAATGAAAAAAATAAGATATCGTGATAGAGATGTCTGTGAATATGAGGAATAAGGAGATCAAAATATTTGAATGGGCGACATGTAAAATTATTTTGGAAGAATATTTCTCAAATTTTTTACAAGGATTTATATCAAACCAAAGCTAAAGACACCCTATTATAATGGGAGTTTGAATCTAGAAGATCTTGTGGAATAGATAACATAAATGGATAAGTGTTTTCATTATGAGTCTATGGAGGAGCACAATAAGGTGAAGTTTTATCTCATCAATCTTAATATCCATGCCTCTTTATGGTGGGATCATGTATAGGATAAGAGACATGAAAAACAAAGAGAAGATAAAGTCTAAGGATAGAATGGTGGCAAAATTAAATGCCAAATTTTTACATTTTGATTATTTGTTGAGATTTTTTAGGAAGTTAAAAAATATATGAAAAAAGAGGTGATTATAAAGGACTACACTGGGGAGTTTTAAAGACTGACTATAATATCTATACATCTTGAGTAGGATTTAATTAAAATTTCAAGATATGTAAATATATTATGTTTTCCCATACAAGATGAAATCAATATATAAAAAATTAGAACTATGGAAGAAGTGTATCAAGTGCATTGAAGGTGGAAGAGAATATGTTGAGAAAAATAAAACTCTAAATATAGAGGAAGGTATTTGAGAAGACAAAGAGAGAATAATGGTGGGAGAGGAAAACAAAACCAAGGAGGAGAGGCAAACAACTCATAAAATAAGAACTCAATCATGAGAGGAGGTTACTCTTATAGAAGGAGTGGATTATATGGAAGAGGTAGAGGTGTATATTTTTGAGGTAAGTATTATGGATGTAATAAGTGTGTTGGATATAAAGAACATGATTATCCAAAAAACCCTCAGAACAACAATAAGAGAGATGAAGTAAAAACCCATGTAGCCTTTTGGGGATAAGGAGAGCATTGTGTATTTAATACATACACAAGAGATGAAATAAGGAGATGAACTTTTAATGAATAAGGTGATGTTGAAACTAGCCAAGGAGGTGAATGAAATGAAAAAAATGAATATTTTTATTCTAGTTTATTTGAAAATATGGGCGTAAGTGTTGTAGAGTTATGCTTGATAGTGGTAGCATGGATAATTTAGTTTCTCAAGAGATGGTAGAAAAACTTAGGTTGAAATGGTTAGTATATCTTGCACCATATAAGGTTTTTTAGTTGCTTAAAGGGCATCAATTTTTAGTGAATGAGCAATGTATGGTGATTTTTTATATTGGTTCATACAAGGATGAAGTTATATTGATATTATGCCCATAGACTTGTGTCATGTGCTATTGGGAAGGCCATGTAAGTTTGATAGGATATGTGTGCATGGTGAAAGAGAGAATGCCTATACCATAAACAAGGATGGTAAGAGATTCACATTTATTTCATTAAAGGATATATGATATGAGGTAAACAATAATTTTAGAGTGATGTTGGTATTCAGTAAAAAAAATTAAGGTGGCCAATGAGGAAGAGATAATATATGATCTAGTTTTAATGCCCATATAAGTTGTGATAACCACCATAGTAAGTGATATTACCATATAAATTTAGAATATGTTGATATTATGTCAAGTGAATTTATAGAGGTAATACCACCTAAGAGTAGTATTAACCATCACATGGATTTAGTGCCAACTATAAGTTTGCTTAGTAAAATAGCCTATAGGTTAAGTCTAATGGAGAACTAAGAGATCAATAAATAGGTGCAAGAGCTATTAAATAAAGGTTTAATTTGAGAGAGTGTGATTTAAAGTGTAGTTCTAATTGTTTTAGCACCTAATAAATGTAAAGAGTGGATAATATGTATAGATTCACATGTAATCAATAAGGTCATTATTAAGTACAAATTTACATTACCAAGAATGGATGACTTAATGGACTATTTGAGTGGAATTATGTAATTCACTAAGACATATCAAAGCATGGGTATAACAAAATTCATATAAGATAAGGTGATGAGTGGAAAATCACATTGAAGATGAGTGATAGGTTTTATGAGTGACTAGTCATGCCATTTAGTTTGTTAAATACCCAATTCACATCTATGATACTCATGAATGAGATGTTGAAGCCTTTCATGTGAAAGTTTGTTATATTTTATTTGGATGACATTATTATTTTTAATCATTCTAAAGAGAATAATTTAATGCATTTGAAGTTGGTTATAGATAAGATAAAAGAAGAGTAATTTCTAGTGAACTTTAATAAGTAAAATTTCATGCAAGAAGATATGATATATTTTGGATTTGTAATCTCAAAGGATGGGTTGAATATGGAACTTGAGAAGGTGAAGACAATTATGGAGTGACCTTCACCAAATAGTATGTTTGAAATAAGAAGTTCCCATTCTATATAAAGTTCATCAAAAAAATAGATGTATGTGTACACCCATTATGGATACTATGAAGGGGGACAAGAAAAATTTTATGTGGGCTCTTGAATTAGAGAGTATATTTTAGTTTTTGAATAGAAAAGTGATGGAATGGCTAGTGTTAGCCTTACCAAATTTTGGAAAAATGTTTCAAGTTAATTGTGATACAAGTAGAAAAAACATATTAGTGGTGTTGAGTCAAGAAGGTAAATCCCATTGCCTATTTCAGTGATAATTTGAATGATGCTAAGAATAAATATTTGTCCAATGACCAAGATTTTTATGTAATGGTAAAAACTCTCAAGAAATGACAACACTACTTGTTATCAAAGGAGTTAGTTTTATAAATGAACAATCATGATTTGTAATTCATAAACAATTAAGGTAAACTTAATGAAAGGAACATGAAATGGGTAGAATTTATTTAAATATATTATTTTGTTTTTATACATAGAATTTGAAAGTCTAATAAAGTTACATATTCTTTTAGTGGGCAAGATTTTATTAATAATGAGCTCAAGGTGGAGGGAATTGGGTTTGAATAAATGAAGGACATATATAAATAAAAATTGGATTTCTAATATGCATGGATAACATGTAGGAATCTAAAAAATATAGATATAACTCTAGGGTTGGAGCATCTAATACAAGATGTATTGTTGTTCAAAGGTATAAGGTTTTGCATACCCCAAGGTTCCATGAGAGAGAACCTTTTTAAATAAAAACATAGTGGATATTTATCTAGTCATTTTGAGTATGATATGACTTTGGAATAACTTGGTGAAAAATAATATTGGCTTTAGATGGGTATGAATGTGAAAAAATTTATATAAAACTGTAGAATTTTCCCACATGCTAAAGTTAAAAGTTTGAATGTTGGTTGTATTATCCATTGTCCAGTTCAGATAAACCATGGAATGCATTGAGTATGGTCTTTGTTCTTGGATTTCTAATAACATAACAAGGTAATGATTCCATATTTTTGTTATGGATATAATTTATAATATGGATCACTTTTAGCATTCAATAATACTAGTGATGTCACACATATTAAGAATTTTTTTATTTCAATAAATTATGAGATTGCATGGGCTTCTAAGGAATATTATATTATATAGAGATAAAAAGTTTTTTATACACTTTTTTAGTCCGATATGGAATAATTTGTGCATAATATTAGACTTTAATTCAGCCTATTACCCTCAAACAAATGGAAAAACAAAGGTTTTAAATCAAAGTCATGGTAGTTTTTAGATATGTTTAGTTATTGATAAACCCAAACAATGGGATTTGATGTTGGCACACATTGAGTTTTATTAAAATTATTTAGTCAACCAAAGTTCATGTTTGAGTAATTTTCAAATAGTTTATGGGAGTATCCCTAGAGGTTCATGAGAGTTCAGGAGTATAACTATTATGAGTAAGATAATCATATAAGTTGAAGACTATGCTCAAGATATGAACAATGTGCATCATGAATTCAAGATAATACTTGAAGAGAGTGTTGGAAAATAATAATCATATTGATATGTGAAGGAAAGAACAAAATTTTGAGTTTGGGGACTTGGTCTTGGCACATTTTTTAAAGGAGAGGTTTATGAAACGTGAGTACATCAAACTCAAGTGGAATAAGATTGGGCCTTACAATAATTTTAGGAATTTATTGGATAATGATTATGAGATGAGTTGTTTTAAGATTAGGTATTTCACCTATCTTAAATGTAATAGATTTGTACCCATATTGTGAAGGACAAAAAAGTGACATCATGGATTTTTTTAGTTGAGGATTAAATAGAGTAGTTTTCATGAGCAACCAAATAAGAGATGGAAGCCATTCTAGACATCTAAGTTGGTAGTAAGATAAGAGGCAACAAGTACTATGAGTAATTTTTTAAGTAAAAAGATAAATTAACTAAAGATATAACTTGGATGAATGATTCCCAAGTTACAAAACATGGAAAAACTATAGAGAAACTCACAACAAGTTCATGAGCAATAGATCATGGTCCTTTTCATGACTTCATGTGTCTGATGTAGGAGCATCCATGGTGTAAAAACTATATTGAATCACCCAAAATTAAAGTGATGTGTGTTTTATTTATTTGATTTTCACTTCATCTTAGTGTGGTTTTTTAGTAGCTACATTTTCAAATTTTCCATTTTCTACATTGGTGGATAGATCAAGTTGTTGTAACCATTTTTTGATACTAACACTTAAAAGTAAAAATTATTTTGTTGCTTAGAATTTAAATTAGATGAAACCCCAATTTAGTCTAGAGATGCTCCTAGTGTTGATCCAGTCCAAAAACTTGATTGGGTTTTAAAATAACTTCAACAAAGTTTTATTTGTTAGTCAGGCCCAAAACATGATTAGACTAGTGAATCTGAGTAGAGAAAAGTGAGAGATGGTTGGGCCTAAAATCCTAATAGGGTCTTCAAAAAACCTTATCATTATTTACAATGGCCTTTAGGCCAAAATTGATAATGGGGTCAATGATATTTTTTGTGGTTCCTTGTAGTGTTCATTAGATTTTAAAACCCAATAGGGTCTATAGACATTTATATTTGTTACATGCAGTGGTGATCAAGGATTAAGTGTGATAGAGTTTGAGGATAAGTTAAATGTTATTTCAAGTGTTCATAAGGACATCCAAGCTGATGAGGTATGACCAAATGGTCACAATGTTAGTTTGGTTAAAATACCCAATGAGGTCTAAAAATACATTTTTATGTTATTCATGACTTTGAAAGACCTAATAGGGTCTATACAAAAAAAATTAATGTTTTTATTCAAATAAAAGCCAACATGGTTTATAAAGTGTAAAAATGAAAATTTTATATGACTATTGGCATTCTTATCCCCAAGGAGGTTTGTCAAGAAGTTGAAATGCCAGATGTCTCTTAGAATGTGAAGGGTCAGACCATTCCATCCCTTTATATGAAAATAGATCTCATTTTTGGGGGTTGTTAAGTCTCATGCTACTATTTTGAAATTAGAATTATGTATAAAAATAATTTATTGCTAGGTTGTGTTATTT
This sequence comes from Torreya grandis, assembly GCA_037957365.1. Classification (NCBI taxonomy): domain Eukaryota; kingdom Viridiplantae; phylum Streptophyta; class Pinopsida; order Cupressales; family Taxaceae; genus Torreya; species Torreya grandis. Next base: position 100,530 of record JARHVA010004215.1, read on the forward strand.
TTTTTATTTTCCTCCATTTATTTATTATTTTGGGCATTGATGTGTCTCCAAATGAATAAAGAGAATGTGTTCTTATGTTATAGTCTAAAAATACATTTATGATCTAGTCCTTGTATGTGTGTCCAAAATAAGCATCACATATTTAGTGACAGTCTTTAAGTGGATTCTCGGTCTATGTTTGCACCTAAATGAAAACACATGTGAAAATATATAAGAGGTACTCTAAGAATTTGAAATTAACAAGTGTATGGGGGAGAAAAAATTTAAATTATTCCTGTAACCATGTTTTTTTGGTAGTAATAAACATTATTTATGTGTAGGGAAAATTTTCCATTCCATGGAGAAACTATTGGGGCAATTTTAAAACTAGTGCAGTAGTTGCATGACTACCACTTGTATGAAATAATAGTTTCACAATGGTTGCCTACTTAAATTCATAGTTTTAACAATCTAAACAAAACACTTAACTTTACAAATAGGAACCTGCTAACTTCTTATTTCCTAGGATGTCTAGATCATCCTAGATCTAATTCTATCACTAAAAACCCCTTTTTACTTTTTGATCATCCCTCTATTGTGACCAAGGTAAAAATAACTATCTAGGTAGTGTCAAAGGTTTTTTACATAACATATTTACATACATGATAATTTTAGACATATTTATATTCCATAACTAACATATTAGATGTAAAATTTAGGTGACATCTCCAAATTTATATGATTTTAGTCCCCAAAATCTTGAGGAACTTTGTAAATAAGGAAACTTCTTTCCCACTTTCCTACCCTCTCTTTTAGATGTATTTGATAGATAAAATTTCTCAACCTTGTGAAATTTTACATTAACCTTTTCATTTTCCTTATGTGGTTCCTTGTCTTTTGTCAAAAAAGATTGATGAAGACCAAATTTAAAAAGAGAATAACCTAATATTTAAATTATGTATGCAATGGATAGAATGACTTATAAAAAAATTATTTCTCTCAATAAACTAGGATACAAATAAAATCATAATGATAAATCTTGTATATACTTGCAAGAATGGGTAAGGACCTAGAATAAATTTATACTAACATATGTTAATACACCTTCAAATGTCAAGAGGGAAGGGTTCCAAAGTATAAGCCTCTGACATGGGATATAGATCTCACTAGGGCTCAATATAGATAAGTGATTGTAACAATTATTATAAAAGGGGTGTATCACAGCTATAATAAGAATATTGCATGAAAATAACTAACTAACAAATCTAACTTAGATCCAAGATAGCTATAAGTAATAAAATATTAAGAAGATAAGTAATACAATGGCCAACCAATGGGTTATCTATGTAACCTAATGTGATAATGGTAAGCTTATGAAACCCTATAACTATACCAACTTATTCATTATAAGGAGGAACATAAACAAGGATAAATAACACATATACTAAAATAATAAATAATTCAAGATCTAATATATTAAGTAAATAAAGGGAAGAGAGTATGGATATAGATACCTTTGGGTGGACACATTTGTGCTTCAATTTCCCCCTTTGGATCAAGTGGAAATTTGTAAGGGATGTTGAGGGTTGAATACCTCAAATGGAAATAAGAAGACCTAGATATTCTTAGTTAGGAACTCAAAATATTGGGACACCTCCTTAACAAGACTCCTTCTATTGAGCTTAAAAGACCATAATAAATATTAGACCTACAAGATAAGACTCTAACCTATAAATCTTCCATTTACTACTTAAGAGTATAAATATTAATTAAATTAGATCATAAAAATGTGTTATATGGGATAGTAATTAACTATGACCCCTACATATGGCTCCAATACTCAGAATTAACTCTAAACTTTAAGATGATAGAAATGGCTAGGATAATACAATTATAAATATTTTGGCTTAAATAATATTATATCAACTAGGATAATATAATATAAATGACATGAGATGTACTTAGAATTGTATTAATTAGGCTGATATATTGCATAGAGAGACAAGTACAAAACAAATTGTATCGACTTAGCCAATATAGTATGAATATAGGGTGGCTAGTAAGATTAAAAAAGAAGAATACAAAGATTTAATATGTAAAGAGACTCAAATTAGGTTAGAATTTTTTTACCTAGCATAACCCCATTATTTTTTTAGAATAGGGACCCACTATCTTTTGGAATTAGTCTATAGCCATATCTTGAATATCTTCTAAAGGTAAAGGCCTTATATATTGTACTAAATTTACTCTTCGATGGACCTATGAACATGCTTATTTTTGGAATAACTTACTGATGTTTTTTTTTTTAAATAGTAGGAGATACACAAGACCACAATGACTAATCCAGGAGAGAGAACACTCATCAATATCTTGTAAAATAATTCTAGAGAATACATAAAACAGATTTATTCTCTCACACACCAAAATAATATATGATATCCATCATTATCTCAAAATTATTCATATTCAATCTATTATATTTGTAAAAATATATAACAAAAATATTTTTTTATGTGACAACAAACTATTTATCTTGAATAAATAAATAGATTCAAGTACTATGTGCAAAATATTGTTGATAGAATATCAATAGTAAAAAACAAATTAACCTAGGTAAATAAAATTAACCTTTGGTAATAAATAACTTACCCTAGGTGAAACAAACTATCCCTATGTAATTTTACACATACATTATTCCAACACCCTCCCATAAACAAAACATAGGGAGTATGAAATAGATATGGGTCCCAACCACTAAGCTTGATAAGGTACCCATATATAAACAAATCAAAACATATTAAAATAAAGGAAGAACTTCATGGTAAACACCTCAAATTACAACTTATTTCACCCCAAGCATCTCTTACAATTGAAGATAATGAGGAGAAGCTAAAGGCTTAGTGAAGATGTTAGCAAGCTTCTCAATTATAGGCACAAACTCCAAAAAAAGAATTTCATCTTGAATAAGCTAGAAAATGAAGTGCATATGAATATCAATGTGTTTAGTACATTGATACTCAATAGGATTTCATTAAATACCAATCACAATTTGGTTATCACATTAAATAATAGTAGGACCTATCTAGATGAAGCCAAAGTCTCCAAAATTTTATCAAAGCCAAAGGATCTCTTGACTAGATTTGATAATATCTCGATACTCTATCTCAATGGAGGATAATGTAAAGTTGATTAATTTTTGCATGACCAAGTAGCTATACCATAACCAAGTATGAATGAAAATATACAAGTGGATTTGTGAGTGTCAACATCACCATCCCAATCTGAGTTGGTATATCCAACAAGATGTGGATAACTCTATGGTGTGTATTATATACCAAAGTGTGCAGTGCCCTAAATGTAAATTAAAATGTGATTGGCTACTTTCCAATGAATCTCATGAAGCTCATTTTAAAACTAAGAGATAAATTTCATAGCAAATGTAATGCTAGGACATGTATATGTCAGGTATAAAATTCTATTTACAAGTTATCTATACAATGTCAAATCAACAAGAGGAGTCACGAAAGTGGAAAATAAAAAAATACCTAACTGATATGGAGTGGGGATAGGCTTAAAATCATCCATGCCAAACCTTTGAATAATATATTTCACATACTTTTATTGTCCATTAGAGATACCGTCAAAAATTTGATGAACCTAAAGGGCAAGAAAATAATACAAAATTCCCAAATTTGTCATGTCAAACCTATCTACCAACTTGTCCTTGATGTCCTAAATTAAAGAGTCTAAACTACTAATGAGGATCAAGTCATCAAAATACAAAACTAATATCATAATATCCTCACCTTGATTTAAGATATACACATTATGATGTGACTCATAATGATGGAAACCATAATTTAAAAAAAAAAGAGTCCATCTTCTCATACCAAGCTTGAAGAGTTTGTTCGATACCATAAAGAGAATGATGGAATATACAAACCAATGATGATTCTTGTACAAATCTTAGAGGCCAATCCATATATATATCCTTGTAGAGATCACCTTGTAAGAAGGCATTATTCATATATATGTGAAAATTGACCAATGATGTGAAGTATCAAGAGAAAGTACAAACTAAATAGATTCCATCTTAGTTATAGGGGTAAAGGTTTCAGATTAATCAACTCCTTAAACCTATGAAAAACCCTTCACTAATAATCTAACTTTGTACTTATCAACTGATCCATTTTCAGCATATTTGGTCTTAAAACCCCATTTACATCTTACAAGTTTTCTTCCCTTAGGAAAAAGAAAAAGATCCCATGTATGATTTTTCATCAATGAATAATACTCATCATATGTTATGTAAACCCACTCAGGTTTACCAATGGCCTCATAAAATACCATTGTATCATAAGCAATGGCTTTACTCATAAGAGAAACACCAGATGTCTATGAGTGAGTATGATGAGAATCAAATGGATCACCAAGAAAGGAACCATCTTTTTGTAGAGATGGAGAAAAAGATGGTTGTGTTTGTTAAATAGGTGCAACATCAAAATCATCCTCATCATAATCAATATAAATTAAATCCTCACTATCATCTATAGAAGGAGGATGAGAAGAAGTACTAGATGTAGACTCCTATAGAGTGGTTAGCTCATCAACATGTACATCCCATAGAAACAACACATCATGTGAGACAAGATCAAAAAGGTGGTAAGATTTTACATCGTCACAATAGCCAATAAAAATAAGTGGTTGGATTTTCTTCTCAAATTTTTTATGTTTATCATCAGGGATAAATGCCCATGCCTAACTCTTGAAGACATGAAAATATGAAATATCGGGCTTGATCCCAAAATAAGCTTCTTTAGGTGTCATATTTTTCACAGCTTTTTGAGGCATACGGTTTTGAATGTAGTTTGCATAATTTATAGCTTTAGCCCATTATTATAGACCCAAATTTTTATAATGAATCATACAATTTACCATCTCTTTAAATGTTTGATTCTTCCTCTCTACTACACCATTTTGTTGGAGATTGTATGCTACATTGAATTGATGTTGAATGTAATTCTCACTACAAAAATATGAAAAAACATTATTATCATATTCCCCCCATTATCCATGTGTATCTTCTTAATAGGAAGAGATGATTATTTTTAAACAAAGGCTTTGAAATCCTTTAAGGTCTCAAATACTTCACTTTTCAACTTGAGAAAATATACCCATGTTTTATGAGGGAAATCATCAATGAATGTGACTGCATATTTAGCCCCTAAAAAAGAATGAGTTGGGAAAGACATCAAATAAATATGAACCAATTCTAAGGGTTCATGAATAGGTGTGGCCTTACCAACTAGAAATGGATCCTAGTGTTGTTTTCCAAGTAGACATTTAGGACACACTTCATCAATAGATGAGACATTTGGAAGGTCATTTACAATATTTTTTGCACTCATTTGCTTCAAATAACCAAAACTTAAATGTCCTAGCCTTTCATGCCACAAATTTTTAGGACTATAACCATGTGATATAAGTGAATAACTAGAAGTCCTAGAAGAAAACTCAAACTTATGAAAAGTGTGGAGTCTTGTAGAATGATCTGTTATACCTATAGTAACTATCTCACTAGGATCAATACATTTTCTTATTACAACATCATGTGGAGTAAAATCTATAGTTTTAATAGTACCAAAATGACATATTTGATACACATATTAGAAGAGATTTGGGGTACAAGTAATACATCATTAAAACAACCATCTTGTTTGCTAATATTACCTGATCCCAAAACTTCAATCTATGAAGAGTTATCCATGACAATATGTGATGTACTACAATCTATAATAGAATACAAGAGATCCTAATAATGTATGAGATGATGAGAGGCACCTAATTCAAGAATATATTGATCATGAAATGAAGATATATCTCTAGTTGAAAGTGATTTCCCTTTTCCTATAGGAGTAAAATATGGAGAAGGCACAAAAGCATTTTATTATTTCAATGATTCTTCTAATGATTCCATATTATTAAAAAATCTACCTTAATAATGATTAGGACCACCACAAAAGTTACAAGGACCAAAAATTTTCTTATTTTTCTTTAAAAAAATTTTGTTTTTAGAAGATTGAGGAGGTTATGCAGTGGTGTATGTAGGTTTTTTGAAATATGGTCACCTTGGCTTGGATTTAGGTGAGGTTTTTCATTTTTATGTGTTATCCACTAAGGCATGACTATAACTAGGTATATCATCTAGGGCCATTAGTTTTTTTCTCTCTCTAGTTAGTATTTCATAAAAAACTTCAAAAGAAGGCCATTTGAATTCATCACCTAATGTATCCATCATGGTACAGAAGGTAGAGGAAAATATACTATATGGTCCTTTCAATTTAGATAAAATCATGAAGATGCACTCTTTATAATTTTTATTCTTATCACTAGCTTTTAACTATGACCTGATAAATTTAAATTTTGCCAAGATTGCATCTATAAAAGGGAAATATGATGGAGATAGATCACTTAATTCTACATCTACTTTCAACATTTTGAATTCATTTATTTTTCCAAATAGTTTTTTAAACTTATCCCATACCTCTTTTAGCATTTTGGATCTACGATGTGGAATTGAAGACTATATGAAATGTTGAGGCCAATCAATCCAAGAGCCTTATCTTTCTTGCATCCATATGAATATTTATCATTTTCAAAGGTAAATGTTGTAGGTGTGTTGTCATCAAAAATCCTTCATAGGCTCTTTGATTAAAGTAGTTGTATTTTTGGATTATAAACATGGTAATTTATTGAGTTTAGGGGTTCAAATAATTGAGATTCCATTCTTTAAGAACAATATGATGTTGATATAAATGACCTATACATTCCTTATATAATTTATTTTATAATAAATAAATAAACCCCTCCCATTATAATTTAGCATCTCCCGATGAGATCTTTACCCTTAAAATATTTTCAAAAAATACATATTTTTATTTTTAAACCAAAAAAAAGACTTTGTGTAAAAAAATTAGTAATGGAATTTGACCCCAAGACCTCTTACAACATCAAAGCCTTAATAAAATCTTTAATTTCCACTTTAGTAAAGTCAATTTTGAGAATATAAAATAAAAGACTTGATTTTAAACAACTCAAATGAGAAATTAATGAGATAAATTTAAAAAAATAACTCACATGTATGAGAGGGAGGATGAAAATTTTGTCTTTATTGGGAAATAATTCCATGCTCCAATAGGATGTGGTGATTAGGAAAAAAATTAGTTGGAGATATCAATAAAAATTTGCTAAGTAAGACCCTTCAAACACTTTAACATTAGCTCTACAAAAGAATTTAAAAACATCATACAACCTAATGCACATCTATAATTTTTAGCTACAAATGAAATATTTAAATGTTTACTACCTCATCCAAGTGTCATATTTCAATTTTGCATAGTGTATGGCCTCCAATAGAAATAAAATTGTATGGATATGCAGTAAAAAATATAGACTATACTTTTCTTATTAAATAGGTTCAAAACACTATACATTTTGATAATTGGGTGTACATCTTAGGCTACTATGGAATATGTAATAGTTATCTTTCATAAAAAAAGTCTCATTTTTGGAAAACTATACATGTACGGACTTCTGCAACAAAAACTAGTCAAGTGCTTGAAGCTTCCATAAAAAATAGATTTTAGGTTTTAGACTAAAAAATCTATATGGTCATCTCATAATTGAAAACTGAAAATTTTAGAGGATACTTTACTTTATTTCATTCTCCCATGATCATTAAAATGTATATTTTATAAATTGTATGGTCTGCAATAATCAGAAAGTATAGAAATATGTAAAAAATGCCTGCAAACAAGAATGAAATTTTGAGAGAATAACAAATATTTAGAACACAATAGGAAAATAATGTTTTGGTTTATGTTAATAAATTAAATATGTTAAAAAATTTAGGGAAAAGGATATTCAACTATAACTCCTAACTATAAAACTATGTGAAAATAACAAGAGATACACAAGACCACAATGATCAATCTAAGAAAGAGAACCCACATCAAGAACCTGCAAAATGATTCCAGGGAATAAATAAAATATATTTATTCTATCAGACACAAAAATAATAGATTATATCATGCATTCTCTCAATATTCTCCATATCCAATATATTATATTTATATAGATATATAACACAAATATTTAGTTATGTGACAACAAACTATTTGTCATGAATAAACAAATAGAGAAAACTGAAGATATTTAGTTTTCAAATATTACATGCAAAATAGTGTTGAGAGAATATAAAATGTAAAATAAAAAAACTAACTTGGGTAAATAAAATTAACCCTACGTAACAAATAACTTACCTTAGGTAAAACAAACTATCCCTAGGTAAGCTTAGACATACATTATTCCAACAATTTTTGAAAATTTGTGTGTATGTAGGTCTCAGCTCATGTTGTTCATAAATTTTATTTATAATGTTTGGTTGATGAACTTTTATAACCTATTTATGTCTTTATAAATTTTTTTATATAATTGATTCAGTGAACTCGTTCAAAGCTATTCTTAATGTAACTTTTGTTTAGAGGCCTATCTTCAGCAGTTTTTAGCACTTCGCATTTATATAAACTTCTATAGGAATTTACTCTTCAGTGTTTTCTCTCAGAGGAACTATTTATAAAAAGTTTTTGGGATTCATATTTATAGGACATTTGAATATTTATTTGTCCTATATTAAATCACTTTTCCATTTACTCTTCATCACATATTCTTTGGGAGCCATATTTCCAAAGTTTTATGCTTTGGCTTATTTGGGTCTTTAGAAAATTTATTTGACAAGACCCTTTGGAAAAATTACTCAACATGAAAAGGTCTTCAGAAAAATTGTTTGGTAAACCTCTTTTACCCATCAAGGTCTTTGTAAAAAAAATTTGGGGCCTTCCTCTAACGCATTTTGGTCTTCGACAAAAGTGTTCAAAACTTTTACTTAGGATACTTGTCTACCCTGTAAACATTGTTATATCTCAACTCCTAATTCTTGACTACTAAAAACCCCATGCCATGGTGAACCAAATCCAAAGAAGTAATGAAATGACACAAAATTAAATGACATGGCACTCCTATTGAATCTCAATAGTGCATATGTGACATACCCACCAAAGGAAGTGGCAAAGTTTGAATTAAACAAATAAATCAAAGTTATAGACACTGGAAATTAATGGTGAATGAACTAGAAATTAATTTCAAATCTATATCAAAGTATTTCAAATGATGACATTCCCATTTGATCTCAAGCTAACTTGTGAACTTAATTATTCACTTGTGATCAAGCCCTAGCTACTAGTGTTTCCAACCTAACAGCATACTCAGGAGAGTGAAGCAACTAAATTACAAACAAAACTAGTAATAGCATAGTTGAATAACAATGGCATCATTATCTAGTTCATTTTTAATAACACTCCCCCTTTAAGGTTTTATATCAAAGATTCAACTAAGTACAAGGATGCATTCTTTGAACCTTCAATATTTAACAATGATTACATCAACTACTCAACATTATGGGACGTCATATATTAGGTTGATGCACATACATATGAATAAAACTTGATTCATATCAATAAAAATTGGATAAAAACCTCTTCCTATTCAATTTTCAAGGGTTACACTTCCCAAAATCAAATCCATATGTCATTCCTTACATTGACTTCCTATGAGACTTATTCTTCATTGGGCAGATAACTAGAGGAGCATTTTTACACCATGTGGAATACAAAATAGTCATGGCATACATCTTTGGTGATGAATTTAAAAGGTACATCTCCCTCCTTATTACATATTAAACTTATGATTTGCATAGTGTATTAGCATAGAAGAAAGAAAAATCAATTGAGAATATACTCAGTAGCTAGATGCTCCCTAAAAAAACCATTAATTTAAAGGATAATTAGCCCACACCAGTGACCAAATTGAGGATTGGAATTTCAATTAGGATTGCCCTATTGAATAGGTTATATATTTATCCAAACATTTAATACCTCCACCTAAAGTGGGTTCCATTTCTTTATTTACTAATGACATCAGAGTTGACATTTTTTCTAGGTGAAATGAACAAAGCAAGTCTATGAGAGTAGATATTGCATAAGGAAAAGAGGTATCTATGAGGTTATTTCTACATGATGTCCTACCTCTTTGATGTAATCCTTGGCATAGTCTACATTCATAATAGCTCACTTTGGAACCCCACTCTAGACTATATAAAGAATCATATATGTGATTCTTCTTCATGTATATATACGTGTACACTCACAACATTGTGCACATATCTAAGGATGTCTACCCCTAAGAATATATGGTTATCCATGAGTCCCCCTACCTAGGATATCAAAGAACATTTTAGATACATTATTGATTGTGGGAGACTAATAGGTATACCCTGATTATATTGTTATCATGGTTATAAGCCACAAGGTAACACCTTTATACCTCCCTAAGTATGTCCCCAATAAATTAGTAGAGAAAGAAATGGCCTACCAATTATGGTGGGGTATCGATGAATACATTCACAAGAGAAATAAAGTTTCATTTCATGGCTCTCACCTGATAATTGTCAAGATGTGTTATAACAATTGAAATCACTTCTATGATGTAGGTAAGTACTGAGAATACTATTCATTAGCTACATTACCATAAAGGGACTGGGATCCCCATGGCCAAATATAGAAACATATCAAGGGGCTTAGAATCAACTAATAACATGATCCCTATGAACATGACTTCTTGTTCCCTCACAATCAATTAACTTGAAAGAAGACCTCTTGAAACTTATTCAAGTGGAACTTTCCCTTTCTATAAAGGAGGCCCAAACTAGACTCCCACCAACTAAAGAATGGGATTCATAAAACTTATATACTAATATAACCCCTCATCTAATAAAGGATGAATTTAAACCCTCCTAAACACCCCCTATGACACTTAAAGTAGTAAATAAGAACCCGGGGCACTTGATACCTCACTTGGGGAAAAACAAGATGAACCCATTTATCTTGATTCTTTAGATTTTGAGAGCCTTACCCAAAAATATGCTGCATAAATTCAATAGGTTATTATTTTGGTTACCTTAACCATATAATAATCCACTTCCACATCTACTAAGATGACCATTTTCTATATAAGGAAGCCAATGGCTCAGCCTCCTCCACAAATACCATACATTGAATAAACAATAGTGGATCCAACCACATAAGAGGAAGTTAGAGGGGAGTCCACTAATGAGGAGGTATAACCAAAAGATCCAAGATATTGAGCCTATAAGACACAAATGGGAAGGCACCACTGCATAATCAACCATCAGGTGAGAAAACAACCCCTTCAATTTCCATTACCCCTATTGTTTCTCATGTTTTTATTTCTACTATTAGTATATTTAATCCTATTTTATTTAGTCCTCCGAGTCCCCCTCCCCTCTTGGTCTCCAAGGTGGTTTTTGGTATTATACAACCCATTTCTCAACCAAAACTACTATTTATAAAAGGTAAATGATCCTTATTCTACCCTTGTTTTTCTTATTTCCCTAGTTGGTATTCCTCTAATTGTTTCTTCCACATCCATTCCTATAATTCATATTATTATTCCTTCCACTAATGTCCCATCCCCCCAAAATAATGAAGAAAAATAAAACAAATAAGGTAATAAAGAAGGCAAGGAGAGAAATAGTAACTCCCCAGATCCATGTGTCATCTACATAACTAGGTCTACCAGTGCCCCCTCCTAGTTCCTCTCAAGATAAAACTATGATAACAACCAAAAAGGTAGATAAGTAGAATCTAGTTTACATAGTCCATCCACTACCATAGTATGGTGGAGTGGACTATTCTAAAATAATTTAGACTTCACTTCCTGATCCCCTTCTAGAGGAAACTTTAAGTTAGACATTAGGATAAATATTGGGTGAGACTATAGTTTAAAACACTCAACCCATAGATCTAGCCCAACTAGTCCTCCCATAGTGGGTAACAAACATGCAATCAAAGGATTA